>JAXFYN010000686.1:0-134034 GCA_036172215.1 Camellia granthamiana
ATTCTCCTACACAGTGGCAGATATGTAAATACAACATTTCCTTACCATTTCTCACGCATTAGGGTTCGAACACTCGAACACCTATACGGATTCACCTGCACAGTGGCAGATATGTAAATACAACGTTTCCTTACCATTTCTCACGCATTAGGGTTCGAACACTCGAACACCTATACGGATTCTCCTGCACAGTGGCAGATATGTAAATACGGCATTTACTTACCATTTCTCACGCATTAGGGTTCGAACACTCGAACACCTATACGGATTCTCCTGCACAGTGGCAGATATGTAAATACAACATTTCCTTACCATTTCTCACGCATTAGGGTTCGAACACTCGAACACCTATACCGATTCCCCTTCACAGTGGCAATTATGTAAATACAACGTTCCCTTACCATTTCTCACGCATTAGGGTTCGAACACTCGAACACCTATACGGATTCTCCTGCACAGTGGCAGATATGTAAATACGGCATTTACTTACCATTTCTCACGCATTAGGGTTCGAACACTCGAACACCTGTGCGGATTCTCCTGCACAGTGGCAGATATGTAACTACGGCGCTTACTAACCATTTCTCACGCATTAGGGTTCGAACACTCGAACACCTATATGATTCTCCTGCACAGTGGCAGATATGTAAATACGGCGCTTACTAACTATTTCTCACGCATTAGGGTTCCAACACACGAACACCTATACGGATTCTCCTGCACAGTGGCAGATATGTAAATACGGCGGTTACTTACCATTTCTCACGCATTTGGGTTCAAACACTCGAACACCTATATAGATTCTCCTGCACAGTGGCAGATATGTAAATACAACATTTCCTTACCATTTCTCACACATTATGGTTCGAACACTCGAACACCTATACGGATTCTCCTGCACAGTGGTAGATATGTAAATACGGCGCTTACTAACTATTTCTCACGCATTAGGGTTCCAACACACGAACACCTATACGGATTCTCCTGCACAGTGGCAGATATGTAAATACGGCGGTTACTTACCGTTTCTCACGTATTTGGGTTCAAACACTCGAACACCTATATAGATTCTCCTGCACAGTGGCAGATATGTAAATACAACATTTCCTTACCATTTCTCACACATTATGGTTCGAACACTCGAACACCTATACGGATTCTCCTGCACAGTGGTAGATATGTAGATACAGCACTTACTAACTATTTCTCACGCATTAGGGTTCCAACACTCGAACACCTATACGGATTCTGCTGCACAGTGCCAGATATGTAAATAAAACGTTTCCTTGCCATTTCTCACGCATTAGGGTTCGAACACTCGAACACCTATACGGATTCTCCTGCACAGTGGCAGATATGTAAATACGGTGTTTACTTTCCGTTTCTCACGCATTAGGGTTCGAAGACTCGAACACCTATGCGTATTCTCCTGCACAGTGGCAGATATGTAAATACGGCATTTACTTACCATTTCTCACGCATTAGGGTTCGAACACTCGAACACCTATGCAGATTCTCCTGCACAGTGGCAGATATGTAACTACGGCGCTTACTAACCATTTCTCACGCATTAGGGTTCGAAAACTCGAACACCTATACGGATTCTCCTGCACAGTGGCAGATATGTAAATACGGCGCTTACTAACTATTTCTCACGCATTAGGGTTCCAACACACGAACACCTATACGGATTCTCCTGCACAGTGGCAGATATGTAAATACGGCGGTTACTTACCATTTCTCACGCATTTGGGTTCAAACACTCGAACACCTATATAGATTCTCCTGCACAGTGGCAGATATGTAAATACAACATTTCCTTACCATTTCTCACACATTATGGTTCGAACACTCGAACACCTATACGGATTCTCCTGCACAGTGGTAGATATGTAAATACGGCGCTTACTAACTATTTCTCACGCATTAGGGTTCCAACACACGAACACCTATACGGATTCTCCTGCACAGTGGCAGATATGTAAATACGGCGGTTACTTACCGTTTCTCACGTATTTGGGTTCAAACACTCGAACACCAATATAGATTCTCCTGCACAGTGGCAGATATGTAAATACAACATTTCCTTACCATTTCTCACACATTATGGTTCGAACACTCGAACACCTATACGGATTCTCCTGCACAGTGGTAGATATGTAAATACGGCACTTACTAACTATTTCTCACGCATTAGGGTTCCAACACTCGAACACCTATACGGATTCTGCTGCACAGTGCCAGATATGTAAATAAAACGTTTCCTTGCCATTTCTCACGCATTAGGGTTCGAACACTCGAACACCTATACGGATTCTCCTGCACAGTGGCAGATATGTAAATACGGTGTTTACTTTCCGTTTCTCACGCATTAGGGTTCGAAGACTCGAACACCTATGCGTATTCTCCTGCACAGTGGCAGATATGTAAATACGGCTTTTACTTACCATTTCTCACGCATTAGGGTTCGAACACTCGAACACCTATGCAGATTCTCCTGCACAGTGGCAGATATGTAACTACGGCGCTTACTAACCATTTCTCACGCATTAGGGTTCGAAAACTCGAACACCTATACGGATTCTCCTGCACAGTGGCAGATATGTAAATACGGCGCTTACTAACTATTTCTCACGCATTAGGGTTCCAACACACGAACACCTATACGGATTCTCCTGCACAGTGGCAGATATGTAAATACGGCGGTTACTTACCATTTCTCACGCATTTGGGTTCAAACACTCGAACACCTATATAGATTCTCCTGCACAGTGGCAGATATGTAAATACGACATTTCCTTACCATTTCTCACACATTATGGTTCGAACACTCGAACACCTATACGGATTCTCCTGCACAGTGGCAGATATGTAAATACGGCGCTTACTAACTATTTCTCACGCATTAGGGTTCCAACACACGAACACCTATACGGATTCTCCTGCACAGTGGCAGATATGTAAATACGGCGGTTACTTACCATTTCTCACGCATTTGGGTTCAAACACTCGAACACCTATATAGATTCTCCTGCACAGTGGCAGATATGTAAATACAACATTTCCTTACCATTTCTCACACATTATGGTTCGAACACTCGAACACCTATACGGATTCTCCTGCACAGTGGTAGATATGTAAATACGGCGCTTACTAACTATTTCTCACGCATTAGGGTTCCAACACACGAACACCTATACGGATTCTCCTGCACAGTGGCAGATATGTAAATACGGCGGTTACTTACCGTTTCTCACGTATTTGGGTTCAAACACTCGAACACCTATATAGATTCTCCTGCACAGTGGCAGATATGTAAATACAACATTTCCTTACCATTTCTCACACATTATGGTTCGAACACTCGAACACGTATACGGATTCTCCTGCACAGTGGTAGATATGTAAATACGGCACTTACTAACTATTTCTCACGCATTAGGGTTCCAACACTCGAACACCTATACGGATTCTGCTGCACAGTGCCAGATATGTAAATAAAACGTTTCCTTGCCATTTCTCACGCATTAGGGTTCGAACACTCGAACACCTATACGGATTCTCCTGCACAGTGGCAGATATGTAAATACGGTGTTTACTTTCCGTTTCTCACGCATTAGGGTTCGAAGACTCGAACACCTATGCGTATTCTCCTGCACAGTGGCAGATATGTAAATACGGCATTTACTTACCATTTCTCACGCATTAGGGTTCGAACACTCGAACACCTATGCAGATTCTCCTGCACAGTGGCAGATATGTAACTACGGCGCTTACTAACCATTTCTCACGCATTAGGGTTCGAAAACTCAAACACCTATACGGATTCTCCTGCACGGTGGCAGATATGTAAATACGGCGCTTACTAACTATTTCTCACGCATTAGGGTTCCAACACACGAACACCTATACGGATTCTCCTGCACAGTGGCAGATATGTAAATACGGCGGTTACTTACCATTTCTCACGCATTTGGGTTCAAACACTCGAACACCTATATAGATTCTCCTGCACAGTGGCAGATATGTAAATACGACATTTCCTTACCATTTCTCACACATTATGGTTCGAACACTCGAACACCTATACGGATTCTCCTGCACAGTGGTAGATATGTAAATACGGCACTAACTAACTATTTCTCACGCATTAGGGTTCCAACACTCGAACACCTATACGGATTCTGCTGCACAGTGCCAGATATGTAAATAAAACGTTTCCTTGCCATTTCTCACGCATTAGGGTTCGAACACTCGAACACCTATACGGATTCCCCTGCACAGTGGCAGATATGTAAATACGGTGTTTACTTTCCGTTTCTCACGCATTAGGGTTCGAAGACTCGAACACCTATGCGTATTCTCCTGCACAGTGGCAGATATGTAAATACGACATTTACTTACCATTTCTCACGCATTAGGGTTCGAACACTCGAACACCTATGCGGATTCTCCAGCACAGTGGCAGATATGTAACTACGGCGCTTACTAACCATTTCTCACGCATTAGGGTTTGAAAAGTCGAACACCTATACGGATTCTCCTGCACAGTGGCAGATATGTAAATACGGCGCTTACTAACTATTTCTCACGCATTAGGGTTCCAACACACGAACACCTATACGGATTCTCCTGCACAGTGGCAGATATGTAAATACGGCGGTTACTTACCATTTCTCACGCATTTGGGTTCAAACACTCGAACACCTATATAGATTCTCCTGCACAGTGGCAGATATGTAAATACGACATTTCCTTACCATTTCTCACACATTATGGTTCGAACACTCGAACACCTATACGGATTCTCCTGCACAGTGGCAGATATGTAAATACGGTGTTTACTTTCCGTTTCTCACGCATTAGGGTTCGAAGACTCGAACACCTATGCGTATTCTCCTGCACAGTGGCAGATATGTAAATACGGCTTTTACTTACCATTTCTCACGCATTAGGGTTCGAACACTCGAACACCTATGCAGATTCTCCTGCACAGTGGCAGATATGTAACTACGGCGCTTACTAACCATTTCTCACGCATTAGGGTTCGAAAACTCGAACACCTATACGGATTCTCCTGCACAGTGGCAGATATGTAAATACGGCGCTTACTAACTATTTCTCACGCATTAGGGTTCCAACACACGAACACCTATACGGATTCTCCTGCACAGTGGCAGATATGTAAATACGGCGGTTACTTACCATTTCTCACGCATTTGGGTTCAAACACTCGAACACCTATATAGATTCTCCTGCACAGTGGCAGATATGTAAATACGACATTTCCTTACCATTTCTCACACATTATGGTTCGAACACTCGAACACCTATACGGATTCTCCTGCACAGTGGCAGATATGTAAATACGGCGCTTACTAACTATTTCTCACGCATTAGGGTTCCAACACACGAACACCTATACGGATTCTCCTGCACAGTGGCAGATATGTAAATACGGCGGTTACTTACCATTTCTCACGCATTTGGGTTCAAACACTCGAACACCTATATAGATTCTCCTGCACAGTGGCAGATATGTAAATACAACATTTCCTTACCATTTCTCACACATTATGGTTCGAACACTCGAACACCTATACGGATTCTCCTGCACAGTGGTAGATATGTAAATACGGCGCTTACTAACTATTTCTCACGCATTAGGGTTCCAACACACGAACACCTATACGGATTCTCCTGCACAGTGGCAGATATGTAAATACGGCGGTTACTTACCGTTTCTCACGTATTTGGGTTCAAACACTCGAACACCTATATAGATTCTCCTGCACAGTGGCAGATATGTAAATACAACATTTCCTTACCATTTCTCACACATTATGGTTCGAACACTCGAACACGTATACGGATTCTCCTGCACAGTGGTAGATATGTAAATACGGCACTTACTAACTATTTCTCACGCATTAGGGTTCCAACACTCGAACACCTATACGGATTCTGCTGCACAGTGCCAGATATGTAAATAAAACGTTTCCTTGCCATTTCTCACGCATTAGGGTTCGAACACTCGAACACCTATACGGATTCTCCTGCACAGTGGCAGATATGTAAATACGGTGTTTACTTTCCGTTTCTCACGCATTAGGGTTCGAAGACTCGAACACCTATGCGTATTCTCCTGCACAGTGGCAGATATGTAAATACGGCATTTACTTACCATTTCTCACGCATTAGGGTTCGAACACTCGAACACCTATGCAGATTCTCCTGCACAGTGGCAGATATGTAACTACGGCGCTTACTAACCATTTCTCACGCATTAGGGTTCGAAAACTCAAACACCTATACGGATTCTCCTGCACGGTGGCAGATATGTAAATACGGCGCTTACTAACTATTTCTCACGCATTAGGGTTCCAACACACGAACACCTATACGGATTCTCCTGCACAGTGGCAGATATGTAAATACGGCGGTTACTTACCATTTCTCACGCATTTGGGTTCAAACACTCGAACACCTATATAGATTCTCCTGCACAGTGGCAGATATGTAAATACGACATTTCCTTACCATTTCTCACACATTATGGTTCGAACACTCGAACACCTATACGGATTCTCCTGCACAGTGGTAGATATGTAAATACGGCACTAACTAACTATTTCTCACGCATTAGGGTTCCAACACTCGAACACCTATACGGATTCTGCTGCACAGTGCCAGATATGTAAATAAAACGTTTCCTTGCCATTTCTCACGCATTAGGGTTCGAACACTCGAACACCTATACGGATTCCCCTGCACAGTGGCAGATATGTAAATACGGTGTTTACTTTCCGTTTCTCACGCATTAGGGTTCGAAGACTCGAACACCTATGCGTATTCTCCTGCACAGTGGCAGATATGTAAATACGACATTTACTTACCATTTCTCACGCATTAGGGTTCGAACACTCGAACACCTATGCGGATTCTCCAGCACAGTGGCAGATATGTAACTACGGCGCTTACTAACCATTTCTCACGCATTAGGGTTTGAAAACTCGAACACCTATACGGATTCTCCTGCACAGTGGCAGATATGTAAATACGGCGCTTACTAACTATTTCTCACGCATTAGGGTTCCAACACACGAACACCTATACGGATTCTCCTGCACAGTGGCAGATATGTAAATACGGCGGTTACTTACCATTTCTCACGCATTTGGGTTCAAACACTCGAACACCTATATAGATTCTCCTGCACAGTGGCAGATATGTAAATACGACATTTCCTTACCATTTCTCACACATTATGGTTCGAACAGTCGAACACCTATACGGATTCTCCTGCACAGTGGCAGATATGTAAATACGGTGTTTACTTTCCGTTTCTCACGCATTAGGGTTCGAAGACTCGAACACCTATGCGTATTCTCCTGCACAGTGGCAGATATGTAAATACGGCTTTTACTTACCATTTCTCACGCATTAGGGTTCGAACACTCGAACACCTATGCAGATTCTCCTGCACAGTGGCAGATATGTAACTACGGCGCTTACTAACCATTTCTCACGCATTAGGGTTCGAAAACTCGAACACCTATACGGATTCTCCTGCACAGTGGCAGATATGTAAATACGGCGCTTACTAACTATTTCTCACGCATTAGGGTTCCAACACACGAACACCTATACGGATTCTCCTGCACAGTGGCAGATATGTAAATACGGCGGTTACTTACCATTTCTCACGCATTTGGGTTCAAACACTCGAACACCTATATAGATTCTCCTGCACAGTGGCAGATATGTAAATACGACATTTCCTTACCATTTCTCACACATTATGGTTCGAACACTCGAACACCTATACGGATTCTCCTGCACAGTGGCAGATATGTAAATACGGCGCTTACTAACTATTTCTCACGCATTAGGGTTCCAACACACGAACACCTATACGGATTCTCCTGCACAGTGGCAGATATGTAAATACGGCGGTTACTTACCATTTCTCACGCATTTGGGTTCAAACACTCGAACACCTATATAGATTCTCCTGCACAGTGGCAGATATGTAAATACAACATTTCCTTACCATTTCTCACACATTATGGTTCGAACACTCGAACACCTATACGGATTCTCCTGCACAGTGGTAGATATGTAAATACGGCGCTTACTAACTATTTCTCACGCATTAGGGTTCCAACACACGAACACCTATACGGATTCTCCTGCACAGTGGCAGATATGTAAATACGGCGGTTACTTACCGTTTCTCACGTATTTGGGTTCAAACACTCGAACACCTATATAGATTCTCCTGCACAGTGGCAGATATGTAAATACAACATTTCCTTACCATTTCTCACACATTATGGTTCGAACACTCGAACACGTATACGGATTCTCCTGCACAGTGGTAGATATGTAAATACGGCACTTACTAACTATTTCTCACGCATTAGGGTTCCAACACTCGAACACCTATACGGATTCTGCTGCACAGTGCCAGATATGTAAATAAAACGTTTCCTTGCCATTTCTCACGCATTAGGGTTCGAACACTCGAACACCTATACGGATTCTCCTGCACAGTGGCAGATATGTAAATACGGTGTTTACTTTCCGTTTCTCACGCATTAGGGTTCGAAGACTCGAACACCTATGCGTATTCTCCTGCACAGTGGCAGATATGTAAATACGGCATTTACTTACCATTTCTCACGCATTAGGGTTCGAACACTCGAACACCTATGCAGATTCTCCTGCACAGTGGCAGATATGTAACTACGGCGCTTACTAACCATTTCTCACGCATTAGGGTTCGAAAACTCAAACACCTATACGGATTCTCCTGCACGGTGGCAGATATGTAAATACGGCGCTTACTAACTATTTCTCACGCATTAGGGTTCCAACACACGAACACCTATACGGATTCTCCTGCACAGTGGCAGATATGTAAATACGGCGGTTACTTACCATTTCTCACGCATTTGGGTTCAAACACTCGAACACCTATATAGATTCTCCTGCACAGTGGCAGATATGTAAATACGACATTTCCTTACCATTTCTCACACATTATGGTTCGAACACTCGAACACCTATACGGATTCTCCTGCACAGTGGTAGATATGTAAATACGGCACTAACTAACTATTTCTCACGCATTAGGGTTCCAACACTCGAACACCTATACGGATTCTGCTGCACAGTGCCAGATATGTAAATAAAACGTTTCCTTGCCATTTCTCACGCATTAGGGTTCGAACACTCGAACACCTATACGGATTCCCCTGCACAGTGGCAGATATGTAAATACGGTGTTTACTTTCCGTTTCTCACGCATTAGGGTTCGAAGACTCGAACACCTATGCGTATTCTCCTGCACAGTGGCAGATATGTAAATACGACATTTACTTACCATTTCTCACGCATTAGGGTTCGAACACTCGAACACCTATGCGGATTCTCCAGCACAGCAGATATGTAACTACGGCGCTTACTAACCATTTCTCACGCATTAGGGTTTGAAAACTCGAACACCTATACGGATTCTCCTGCACAGTGGCAGATATGTAAATACGGCGCTTACTAACTATTTCTCACGCATTAGGGTTCCAACACACGAACACCTATACGGATTCTCCTGCACAGTGGCAGATATGTAAATACGGCGGTTACTTACCATTTCTCACGCATTTGGGTTCAAACACTCGAACACCTATATAGATTCTCCTGCACAGTGGCAGATATGTAAATACGACATTTCCTTACCATTTCTCACACATTATGGTTCGAACACTCGAACACCTATACGGATTCTCCTGCACAGTGGTAGATATGTAAATACGGCGCTTACTAACTATTTCTCACGCATTAGGGTTCCAACACTCGAACACCTATACGGATTCTCCTGCACAGTGGTAGATATGTAAATACGGCGCTTACTAACTATTTCTCACGCATTAGGGTTCCAACACTCGAACACCTATACGGATTCTCCTGCACAGTGGCAGATATGTAAATACGGCATTTACTTACCATTTCTCACGCATTAGGGTTCGAACACTCGAACACCTATACGGATTCTCCTGCACAGTGGCAGATTTGTAAATACAACATTTCCTTACCATTTCTCACGCATTAGGGTTCGAACACTCGAACACCTATACGGATTCTCCTGCACAGTGGCAGATATGTAAATACGACGCTTACTAACTATTTCTCACGCATTAGGGTTCCAACACACGAACACCTATACGGATTCTCCTGCACAGTGGCAGATATGTAAATACGGCGTTTACTTACCATTTCTCACGCATTTGGGTTCGAACACTCGAACACCTATATAGATTCTCCTGCACAGAGGCAGATATGTAAATACAACATTTCCTTACCATTTCTCACCCATTAGGGTTCGAACACTCGAACACCCATACGGATTCTCCTGCACAGTGGCAGATATGTAAATACGGCGCTTACTAACTATTTCTCACGCATTAGGGTTCCAACACTCGAACACCTATACGGATTCTCCTGCACAGTGGCAGATATGTAAATACGGCATTTACTTACCATTTCTCACGCATTAGGGTTCGAACACTCGAACACCTATACGGATTCTCCTGCACAATGGCAGATATGTAAATACAACATTTCCTTACCATTTCTCACGCATTAGGGTTCGAACACTCGAACACTTATACGGATTCTCCTGCACAGTGGCAGATATGTAAATACAACATTTCCTTACCATTTCTCACGCATTAGGGTTCGAACACTCGAACACCTATATGGATTCCCCTTCACAGTGGCAGTTATGTAAATACAACGTTCCCTTACCATTTCTCACGCATTAGGGTTCGAACACTCGAACACCTATACGGATTCTCCTGCACAGTGGCAGATATGTAAATACGGCATTTACTTACCATTTCTCACGCATTAGGGTTCGAACACTCGAACACCTATGCGGATTCTCCTGCACAGTGGCAGATATGTAACTACGGCGCTTAATAACCATTTCTCACGGATTAGGGTTCGAACACTCGAACACCTATACGGATTCTCCTGCACAGTGGCAGATATGTAAATACGGCGCTTACTAACTATTTCTCACGCATTAGGGTTCCAACACACGAACACCTATACGGATTCTCCTGCACAGTGGCAGATATGTAAATACGGCGGTTACTTACCATTTCTCCTGCATTTGGGTTCGAACACTCGAACACCTATGCGGATTCTCCTGCACAGTGGCAGATATGTAACTACGGCGCTTACTAAACATTTCTCACGCATTAGGGTTCGAACACTCGAACACCTATACGGATTCTCCTGCACAGTGGCAGATATGTAAATACGGCGCTTACTAACTATTTCTCACGCATTAGGGTTCCAACACACGAACACCTATACGGATTCTCCTGCACAGTGGCAGATATGTAAATACGGCGGTTACTTACCGTTTCTCACGCATTTGGGTTCAAACACTCGAACACCAATATAGATTCTCCTGCACAGTGGCAGATATGTAAATACAACATTTCCTTACCATTTCTCACACATTATGGTTCGAACACTCGAACACCTATACGGATTCTCCTGCACAGTGGTAGATATGTAAATACGGCACTAACTAACTATTTCTCACGCATTAGGGTTCCAACACTCGAACACCTATACGGATTCTGCTGCACAGTGCCAGATATGTAAATAAAACGTTTCCTTGCCATTTCTCACGCATTAGGGTTCGAACACTCGAACACCTATACGGATTCCCCTGCACAGTGGCAGATATGTAAATACGGTGTTTACTTTCCGTTTCTCACGCATTAGGGTTCGAAGACTCGAACACCTATGCGTATTCTCCTGCACAGTGGCAGATATGTAAATACGACATTTACTTACCATTTCTCACGCATTAGGGTTCGAACACTCGAACACCTATGCGGATTCTCCAGCACAGTGGCAGATATGTAACTACGGCGCTTACTAACCATTTCTCACGCATTAGGGTTCGAAAACTCGAACACCTATACGGATTCTCCTGCACAGTGGCAGATATGTAAATACGGCGCTTACTAACTATTTCTCACGCATTAGGGTTCCAACACACGAACACCTATACGGATTCTCCTGCACAGTGGCAGATATGTAAATACGGCGGTTACTTACCATTTCTCACGCATTTGGGTTCAAACACTCGAACACCTATATAGATTCTCCTGCACAGTGGCAGATATGTAAATACGACATTTCCTTACCATTTCTCACACATTATGGTTCGAACACTCGAACACCTATACGGATTCTCCTGCACAGTGGTAGATATGTAAATACGGCGCTTACTAACTATTTCTCACGCATTAGGGTTCCAACACTCGAACACCTATACGGATTCTCCTGCACAGTGGCAGATATGTAAATACGGCATTTACTTACCATTTTCACGCATTAGGGTTCGAACACTCGAACACCTATACGGATTCTCCTGCAGAGTGGCAGATTTGTAAATACAACATTTCCTTACCATTTCTCACGCATTAGGGTTCGAACACTCGAACACCTATACGGATTCTCCTGCACAGTGGCAGATATGTAAATACGGCGCTTACTAACTATTTCTCACGCATTAGGGTTCCAACACACGAACACCTATACGGATTCTCCTGCACAGTGGCAGATATGTAAATACGGCGTTTACTTACCATTTCTCACGCATTTGGGTTCGAACACTCGAACACCTATATAGATTCTCCTGCACAGAGGCAGATATGTAAATACAACATTTCCTTACCATTTCTCACCCATTAGGGTTCGAACACTCGAACACCCATACGGATTCTCCTGCACAGTGGCAGATATGTAAATACGGCGCTTACTAACTATTTCTCACGCATTAGGGTTCCAACACTCGAACACCTATACGGATTCTCCTGCACAGTGGCAGATATGTAAATACGGCATTTACTTACCATTTCTCACGCATTAGGGTTCGAACACTCGAACACCTATACGGATTCTGCTGCACAGTGGCAGATATGTAAATACAACATTTCCTTACCATTTCTCACGCATTAGGGTTCGAACACTCGAACACCTATACGGATTCACCTGCACAGTGGCAGATATGTAAATACAACGTTTCCTTACCATTTCTCGCGCATTAGGGTTCGAACACTCGAACACCTATACGGATTCTCCTGCACAGTGGCAGATATGTAAATACGGCATTTACTTACCATTTCTCACGCATTAGGGTTCGAACACTCGAACACCTATACGGATTCTCCTGCACAGTGGCAGATATGTAAATACAACATTTCCTTACCATTTCTCACGCATTGGGGTTCGAACACTCGAACACCTATACGGATTCCCCTTCACAGTGGCAGTTATGTAAATACAACGTTTCCTTACCATTTCTCACGCATTAGGGTTCGAACACTCGAACACCTATACGGATTCTCCTGCACAGTGGCAGATATGTAAATACGGCAATTACTTACCATTTCTCACGCATTAGGGTTCGAACACTCGAACACCTATGCGGATTCTCCTGCACAGTGGCAGATATGTAACTACGGCGCTTAATAACCATTTCTCACGCATTAGGGTTCGAACACTCGAACACCTATACGGATTCTCCTGCACAGTGGCAGATATGTAAATACGGCGCTTACTAACTATTTCTCACGCATTAGGGTTCCAACACACGAACACCTATACGGATTCTCCTGCACAGTGGCAGATATGTAAATACGGCGGTTACTTACCATTTCTCACGCATTTGGGTTGAACACTCGAACACCTATATAGATTCTCCTGCACAGTGGCAGATATGTAAATACAACATTTCCTTACCATTTCTCACGCATTATGGTTCGAACACTCGAACACCTATACGGATTCTCCTGCACAGTGGCAGATATGTAAATATGGCGCTTACTAACTATTTCTCACGCATTAGGGTTCCAACACTCGAACACCTATACGGATTCTCCTGCACAGTGGCAGATATGTAAATACGGCACTTACTTACCATTTCTCACGCATTAGGGTTCGAACACTCGAACACCTATACGGATTCTCCTGCACAGTGGCGGATATGTAAATACAACATTTCCTTACCATTTCTGACGCATTAGGGTTCGAACACTCGAACACCTATACGGATTCCCCTGCACAGTGGCAGTTATGCAAATACAACGTTCCCTTACCATTTCTCACGCATTAGGGTTCGAACACTCGAACACCTATACGGATTCTCCTGCACAGTGGCAGATTTGTAAATACAACATTTCCTTACCATTTCTCACGCATTAGGGTTCGAACACTCGAACACCTATACGGATTCTCCTGCACAGTGGCAGATATGTAAATACGGCGTTTACTTACCATTTCTCACGCATTTGGGTTCGAACACTCGAACACCTATATAGATTCTCCTGCACAGAGGCAGATATGTAAATACCACATTTCCTTACCATTTCTCACCCATTAGGGTTCGAACACTCGAACACCTATACGGATTCTCCTGCACAGTGGCAGATATGTAAATACGGCGCTTACTAACTATTTTTCACGCTTTAGGGTTCCAACACTCGAACACCTATACGGATTCTCCTGCACAGTGGCAGATATGTAAATACGGCATTTACTTACCATTTCTCACGCATTAGGGTTCGAACAGTCGAACACCTATACGGATTCTCCTGCACAGTGGCAGATATGTAAATACAACATTTCCTTACCATTTCTCACGCATTAGGGTTCGAACACTCGAACACCTACACGGATTCACCTGCACAGTGGCAGATATGTAAATACAACGTTTACTTACCATTTCTCACGCATTAGGGTTCGAACACTCGAACACCTATACGGATTCTCCTGAACAGTGGCAGATATGTAAATACGGCATTTACTTACCATTTCTCACGTATTAGGGTTCGAACACTCGAACACCTATACGGATTCTCCTGCAGAGTGGCAGATTTGTAAATACAACATTTCCTTACCATTTCTCACGCATTAGGGTTCGAACACTCGAACACCTATACGGATTCTCCTGCACAGTGGCAGATATGTAAATACGGCGCTTACTAACTATTTCTCACGCATTAGGGTTCCAACACACGAACACCTATACGGATTCTCCTGCACAGTGGCAGATATGTAAATACGGCGTTTACTTACCATTTCTCACGCATTTGGGTTCGAACACTCGAACACCTATATAGATTCTCCTGCACAGAGGCAGATATGTAAATACAACATTTCCTTACCATTTCTCACCCATTAGGGTTCGAACACTCGAACACCCATACGGATTCTCCTGCACAGTGGCAGATATGTAAATACGGCGCTTACTAACTATTTCTCACGCATTAGGGTTCCAACACTCGAACACCTATACGGATTCTCCTGCACAGTGGCAGATATGTAAATACGGCATTTACTTACCATTTCTCACGCATTAGGGTTCGAACACTCGAACACCTATACGGATTCTGCTGCACAGTGGCAGATATGTAAATACAACATTTCCTTACCATTTCTCACGCATTAGGGTTCGAACACTCGAACACCTATACGGATTCACCTGCACAGTGGCAGATATGTAAATACAACGTTTCCTTACCATTTCTCGCGCATTAGGGTTCGAACACTCGAACACCTATACGGATTCTCCTGCACAGTGGCAGATATGTAAATACGGCATTTACTTACCATTTCTCACGCATTAGGGTTCGAACACTCGAACACCTATACGGATTCTCCTGCACAGTGGCAGATATGTAAATACAACATTTCCTTACCATTTCTCACGCATTGGGGTTCGAACACTCGAACACCTATACGGATTCCCCTTCACAGTGGCAGTTATGTAAATACAACGTTTCCTTACCATTTCTCACGCATTAGGGTTCGAACACTCGAACACCTATACGGATTCTCCTGCACAGTGGCAGATATGTAAATACGGCGCTTACTAACTATTTTTCACGCTTTAGGGTTCCAACACTCGAACACCTATACGGATTCTCCTGCACAGTGGCAGATATGTAAATACGGCATTTACTTACCATTTCTCACGCATTAGGGTTCGAACAGTCGAACACCTATACGGATTCTCCTGCACAGTGGCAGATATGTAAATACAACATTTCCTTACCATTTCTCACGCATTAGGGTTCGAACACTCGAACACCTACACGGATTCACCTGCACAGTGGCAGATATGTAAATACAACGTTTACTTACCATTTCTCACGCATTAGGGTTCGAACACTCGAACACCTATACGGATTCTCCTGAACAGTGGCAGATATGTAAATACGGCATTTACTTACCATTTCTCACGTATTAGGGTTCGAACACTCGAACACCTATACGGATTCTCCTGCAGAGTGGCAGATTTGTAAATACAACATTTCCTTACCATTTCTCACGCATTAGGGTTCGAACACTCGAACACCTATACGGATTCTCCTGCACAGTGGCAGATATGTAAATACGGCGCTTACTAACTATTTCTCACGCATTAGGGTTCCAACACACGAACACCTATACGGATTCTCCTGCACAGTGGCAGATATGTAAATACGGCGTTTACTTACCATTTCTCACGCATTTGGGTTCGAACACTCGAACACCTATATAGATTCTCCTGCACAGAGGCAGATATGTAAATACAACATTTCCTTACCATTTCTCACCCATTAGGGTTCGAACACTCGAACACCCATACGGATTCTCCTGCACAGTGGCAGATATGTAAATACGGCGCTTACTAACTATTTCTCACGCATTAGGGTTCCAACACTCGAACACCTATACGGATTCTCCTGCACAGTGGCAGATATGTAAATACGGCATTTACTTACCATTTCTCACGCATTAGGGTTCGAACACTCGAACACCTATACGGATTCTGCTGCACAGTGGCAGATATGTAAATACAACATTTCCTTACCATTTCTCACGCATTAGGGTTCGAACACTCGAACACCTATACGGATTCACCTGCACAGTGGCAGATATGTAAATACAACGTTTCCTTACCATTTCTCGCGCATTAGGGTTCGAACACTCGAACACCTATACGGATTCTCCTGCACAGTGGCAGATATGTAAATACGGCATTTACTTACCATTTCTCACGCATTAGGGTTCGAACACTCGAACACCTATACGGATTCTCCTGCACAGTGGCAGATATGTAAATACAACATTTCCTTACCATTTCTCACGCATTGGGGTTCGAACACTCGAACACCTATACGGATTCCCCTTCACAGTGGCAGTTATGTAAATACAACGTTTCCTTACCATTTCTCACGCATTAGGGTTCGAACACTCGAACACCTATACGGATTCTCCTGCACAGTGGCAGATATGTAAATACGGCAATTACTTACCATTTCTCACGCATTAGGGTTCGAACACTCGAACACCTATGCGGATTCTCCTGCACAGTGGCAGATATGTAACTACGGCGCTTAATAACCATTTGTCACGCATTAGGGTTCGAACACTCGAACACCTATACGGATTCTCCTGCACAGTGGCAGATATGTAAATACGGCGCTTACTAACTATTTCTCACGCATTAGGGTTCCAACACACGAACACCTATACGGATTCTCCTGCACAGTGGCAGATATGTAAATACGGCGGTTACTTACCATTTCTCACGCATTTGGGTTGAACACTCGAACACCTATATAGATTCTCCTGCACAGTGGCAGATATGTAAATACAACATTTCCTTACCATTTCTCACGCATTATGGTTCGAACACTCGAACACCTATACGGATTCTCCTGCACAGTGGCAGATATGTAAATATGGCGCTTACTAACTATTTCTCACGCATTAGGGTTCCAACACTCGAACACCTATACGGATTCTCCTGCACAGTGGCAGATATGTAAATACGGCACTTACTTACCATTTCTCACGCATTAGGGTTCGAACACTCGAACACCTATACGGATTCTCCTGCACAGTGGCGGATATGTAAATACAACATTTCCTTACCATTTCTGACGCATTAGGGTTCGAACACTCGAACACCTATACGGATTCCCCTGCACAGTGGCAGTTATGTAAATACAACGTTCCCTTACCATTTCTCACGCATTAGGGTTCGAACACTCGAACACCTATACGGATTCTCCTGCACAGTGGCAGATTTGTAAATACAACATTTCCTTACCATTTCTCACGCATTAGGGTTCGAACACTCGAACACCTATACGGATTCTCCTGCACAGTGGCAGATATGTAAATACGGCGTTTACTTACCATTTCTCACGCATTTGGGTTCGAACACTCGAACACCTATATAGATTCTCCTGCACAGAGGCAGATATGTAAATACCACATTTCCTTACCATTTCTCACCCATTAGGGTTCGAACACTCGAACACCTATACGGATTCTCCTGCACAGTGGCAGATATGTAAATACGGCGCTTACTAACTATTTTTCACGCTTTAGGGTTCCAACACTCGAACACCTATACGGATTCTCCTGCACAGTGGCAGATATGTAAATACGGCATTTACTTACCATTTCTCACGCATTAGGGTTCGAACAGTCGAACACCTATACGGATTCTCCTGCACAGTGGCAGATATGTAAATACAACATTTCCTTACCATTTCTCACGCATTAGGGTTCGAACACTCGAACACCTACACGGATTCACCTGCACAGTGGCAGATATGTAAATACAACGTTTACTTACCATTTCTCACGCATTAGGGTTCGAACACTCGAACACCTATACGGATTCTCCTGAACAGTGGCAGATATGTAAATACGGCATTTACTTACCATTTCTCACGCATTAGGGTTCGAACACTCGAACACCTATACGGATTCTCCTGCACAGTGGCAGATATGTAACTACGGCTCTTACTAACCATTTCTCACGCATTAGGGTTCGAACACTCGAACACCTATACGGATTCTCCTGCACAGTGGCAGATATGTAAATACAGCACTTACTAACTATTTCTCACGCATTAGGGTTCCAACACACGAACACCTATACGGATTCTCCTGCACAGTGGCAGATATGTAAATACGGCGGTTACTTACCGTTTCTCACGCATTTGGGTTCAAACACTCGAACACCTATATAGATTCTCCTGCACAGTGGCAGATATGTAAATACAACATTTCCTTACCATTTCTCACACATTATGGTTCGAACACTCGAACACCTATACGGATTCTCCTGCACAGTGGTAGATATGTAAATACGGCACTTACTAACTATTTCTCACGCATTAGGGTTCCAACACTCGAACACCTATACGGATTCTGCTGCACAGTGCCAGATATGTAAATAAAACGTTTCCTTGCTATTTCTCACGCATTAGGGTTCGAACACTCGAACACCTATACGGATTCTCCTGCACAGTGGCAGATATGTAAATACGGTGTTTACTTTCCGTTTCGCACGCATTAGGGTTCGAAGACTCGAACACCTATGCGTATTCTCCAGCACAGTGGCAGATATGTAAATACGGCATTTACTTACCATTTCTCACGCATTAGGGTTCGAACACTCGAACACCTATACGGATTCTCCTGCACAGTGGCGGATATGTAAATACAACATTTCCTTACCATTTCTGACGCATTAGGGTTCGAACACTCGAACACCTATACGGATTCCCCTGCACAGTGGCAGTTATGTAAATACAACGTTCCCTTACCATTTCTCACGCATTAGGGTTCGAACACTCGAACACCTATACGGATTCTCCTGCACAGTGGCAGATATGTAAATACGGCATTTACTTACCATTTCTCACGCATTAGGGTTCGAACACTCGAACACCTATACGGATTCTCCTGCACAGTGGCAGATATGTAAATACAACATTTCCTTACCATTTCTCACGCATTAGGGTTCGAACACTCGAACACCTATACGGATTCCCCTTCACAGTGGCAGTTATGTAAATACAACGTTCCCTTACCATTTCTCACGCATTAGGGTTCGAACACTCGAACACCTATACGGATTCTCCTGCACAGTGGCAGATATGTAAATACGGCATTTACTTACCATTTCTCACGCATTAGGGTTCGAACACTCGAACACCTATGCGGATTCTCCTGCACAGTGGCAGATATGTAACTACGGCGCTTAATAACCATTTCTCACGCATTAGGGTTCGAACACTCGAACACCTATACGGATTCTCCTGCACAGTGGCAGATATGTAAATACAGCGCTTACTAACTATTTCTCACGCATTAGGGTTCCAACACACGAACACCTATACGGATTCTCCTGCACAGTGGCAGATATGTAAATACGGCGGTTACTTACCATTTCTCACGCATTTGGGTTGAACACTCGAACACCTATATAGATTCTCCTGCACAGTGGCAGATATGTAAATACAACATTTCCTTACCATTTCTCACGCATTATGGTTCGAACACTCGAACACCTATACGGATTCTCCTGCACAGTGGCAGATATGTAAATATGGCGCTTACTAACTATTTCTCACGCATTAGGGTTCCAACACTCGAACACCTATACGGATTCTCCTGCACAGTGGCAGATATGTAAATACGGCATTTACTTACCATTTCTCACGCATTAGGGTTCGAACACTCGAACACCTATACGGATTCTCCTGCACAGTGGCAGATATGTAAATACAACATTTCCTTACCATTTCTCACGCATTAGGGTTCGAACACTCGAACACCTACACGGATTCACCTGCACAGTGGCAGATATGTAAATACAACGTTTCCTTACCATTTCTCACGCATTAGGGTTCGAACACTCGAACACCTATACGGATTCTCCTGCACAGTGGCAGATATGTAAATACGGCATTTACTTACCATTTCTCACGCATTAGGGTTCGAACACTCGAACACCTATACGGATTCTCCTGCACAGTGGCAGATACGTAACTACGGCACTTACTAACCATTTCTCACGCATTAGGGTTCGAACACTCGAACACCTATACGGATTCTCCTGCACAGTGGCAGATATGTAAATACAGCACTTACTAACTATTTCTCACGCATTAGGGTTCCAACACACGAACACCTATACGGATTCTCCTGCACAGTGGCAGATATGTAAATACGGCGGTTAGTTACCGTTTCTCACGCATTTGGGTTCAAACACTCGAACACCTATATAGATTCTCCCGCACAGTGGCAGATATGTAAATACAACATTTCCTTACCATTTCTCACACATTATGGTTCTAACACTCGAACACCTATACGGATTCTCCTGCACAGTGGTAGATATGTAAATACGGCACTTACTAACTATATCTCACGCATTAGGGTTCCAACACTCGAACACCTATACGGATTCTGCTGCACAGTGCCAGATATGTAAATAAAACGTTTCCTTGCCATTTCTCACGCATTAGGGTTCGAACACTCGAACACCTATACGGATTCTACTGCACAGTGGCAGATATGTAAATACGGTGTTTACTTTCCGTTTCTCACGCATTAGGGTTCCAAGACTCGAACACCTATGCGTATTCTCCTGCACAGTGGCAGATATGTAAATACGGCATTTACTTACCATTTCTCACGCATTAGGGTTCGAACACTCGAACACCTATACGGATTCTCCTGCACAGTGGCGGATATGTAAATTCAACATTTCCTTACCATTTCTGACGCATTAGGGTTCGAACACTCGAACACCTATACGGATTCCCCTGCACAGTGGCAGTTATGTAGATACAACGTTCCCTTACCATTTCTCACGCATTAGGGTTCGAACACTCGAACACCTATACGGATTCTCCTGCACAGTGGCAGATATGTAAATACGGCATTTACTTACCATTTCTCACGCATTAGGGTTCGAACACTCGAACACCTATACGGATTCTCCTGCACAGTGGCAGATATGTAAATACAACATTTCCTTACCATTTCTCACGCATTAGGGTTCGAACACTCGAACACCTATACGGATTCCCTTCACAGTGGCAGTTATGTAAATACAACGTTCCCTTACCATTTCTCACGCATTAGGGTTCGAACACTCGAACACCTATACGGATTCTCCTGCACAGTGGCAGATATGTAAATACGGCATTACTTACCATTTCTCACGCATTAGGGTTCGAACACTCGAACACCTATGCGGATTCTCCTGCACAGTGGCAGATATGTAACTACGGCGCTTAATAACCATTTCTCACGCATTAGGGTTCGAACACTCGAACACCTATACGGATTCTCCTGCACAGTGGCAGATATGTAAATACAACATTTCCTTACCATTTCTCACGCATTAGGGTTCGAACACTCGAACACCTATACGGATTCCCCTTCACAGTGGCAGTTATGTAAATACAACGTTCCCTTACCATTTCTCACGCATTAGGGTTCGAACACTCGAACACCTATACGGATTCTCCTGCACAGTGGCAGATATGTAAATACGGCATTTACTTACCATTTCTCACGCATTAGGGTTCGAACACTCGAACACCTATGCGGATTCTCCTGCACAGTGGCAGATATGTAACTACGGCGCTTAATAACCATTTCTCACGCATTAGGGTTCGAACACTCGAACACCTATACGGATTCTCCTGCACAGTGGCAGATATGTAAATACAGCGCTTACTAACTATTTCTCACGCATTAGGGTTCCAACACACGAACACCTATACGGATTCTCCTGCACAGTGGCAGATATGTAAATACGGCGGTTACTTACCATTTCTCACGCATTTGGGTTGAACACTCGAACACCTATATAGATTCTCCTGCACAGTGGCAGATATGTAAATACAACATTTCCTTACCATTTCTCACGCATTATGGTTCGAACACTCGAACACCTATACGGATTCTCCTGCACAGTGGCAGATATGTAAATATGGCGCTTACTAACTATTTCTCACGCATTAGGGTTCCAACACTCGAACACCTATACGGATTCTCCTGCACAGTGGCAGATATGTAAATACGGCATTTACTTACCATTTCTCACGCATTAGGGTTCGAACACTCGAACACCTATACGGATTCTCCTGCACAGTGGCAGATATGTAAATACAACATTTCCTTACCATTTCTCACGCATTAGGGTTCGAACACTCGAACACCTACACGGATTCACCTGCACAGTGGCAGATATGTAAATACAACGTTTCCTTACCATTTCTCACGCATTAGGGTTCGAACACTCGAACACCTATACGGATTCTCCTGCACAGTGGCAGATATGTAAATACGGCATTTACTTACCATTTCTCACGCATTAGGGTTCGAACACTCGAACACCTATACGGATTCTCCTGCACAGTGGCAGATACGTAACTACGGCACTTACTAACCATTTCTCACGCATTAGGGTTCGAACACTCGAACACCTATACGGATTCTCCTGCACAGTGGCAGATATGTAAATACAGCACTTACTAACTATTTCTCACGCATTAGGGTTCCAACACACGAACACCTATACGGATTCTCCTGCACAGTGGCAGATATGTAAATACGGCGGTTAGTTACCGTTTCTCACGCATTTGGGTTCAAACACTCGAACACCTATATAGATTCTCCCGCACAGTGGCAGATATGTAAATACAACATTTCCTTACCATTTCTCACACATTATGGTTCTAACACTCGAACACCTATACGGATTCTCCTGCACAGTGGTAGATATGTAAATACGGCACTTACTAACTATATCTCACGCATTAGGGTTCCAACACTCGAACACCTATACGGATTCTGCTGCACAGTGCCAGATATGTAAATAAAACGTTTCCTTGCCATTTCTCACGCATTAGGGTTCGAACACTCGAACACCTATACGGATTCTACTGCACAGTGGCAGATATGTAAATACGGTGTTTACTTTCCGTTTCTCACGCATTAGGGTTCCAAGACTCGAACACCTATGCGTATTCTCCTGCACAGTGGCAGATATGTAAATACGGCATTTACTTACCATTTCTCACGCATTAGGGTTCGAACACTCGAACACCTATACGGATTCTCCTGCACAGTGGCGGATATGTAAATTCAACATTTCCTTACCATTTCTGACGCATTAGGGTTCGAACACTCGAACACCTATACGGATTCCCCTGCACAGTGGCAGTTATGTAGATACAACGTTCCCTTACCATTTCTCACGCATTAGGGTTCGAACACTCGAACACCTATACGGATTCTCCTGCACAGTGGCAGATATGTAAATACGGCATTTACTTACCATTTCTCACGCATTAGGGTTCGAACACTCGAACACCTATACGGATTCTCCTGCACAGTGGCAGATATGTAAATACAACATTTCCTTACCATTTCTCACGCATTAGGGTTCGAACACTCGAACACCTATACGGATTCCCTTCACAGTGGCAGTTATGTAAATACAACGTTCCCTTACCATTTCTCACGCATTAGGGTTCGAACACTCGAACACCTATACGGATTCTCCTGCACAGTGGCAGATATGTAAATACGGCATTACTTACCATTTCTCACGCATTAGGGTTCGAACACTCGAACACCTATGCGGATTCTCCTGCACAGTGGCAGATATGTAACTACGGCGCTTAATAACCATTTCTCACGCATTAGGGTTCGAACACTCGAACACCTATACGGATTCTCCTGCACAGTGGCAGATATGTAAATACGGCGCTTACTAACTATTTCTCACGCATTAGGGTTCCAACACACGAACACCTATACGGATTCTCCTGCACAGTGGCAGATATGTAAATACGGCTGTTACTTACCATTTCTCACGCATTTGGGTTGAACACTCGAACACCTATATAGATTCTCCTGCACAGTGGCAGATATGTAAATACAACATTTCCTTACCATTTCTCACGCATTATGGTTCGAACACTCGAACACCTATACGGATTCTCCTGCACAGTGGCAGATATGTAAATATGGCGCTTACTAACTATTTCTCACGCATTAGGGTTCCAACACTCGAACACCTATACGGATTCTCTTGCACAGTGGCAGATATGTAAATACGGCATTTACTTACCATTTCTCACGCATTAGGGTTCGAACACTCGAACACCTATACGGATTCTCCTGCACAGTGGCAGATATGTAACTACGGCTCTTACTAACCATTTCTCACGCATTAGGGTTCGAACACTCGAACACCTATACGGATTCTCCTGCACAGTGGCAGATATGTAAATACAGCACTTACTAACTATTTCTCACGCATTAGGGTTCCAACACACGAACACCTATACGGATTCTCCTGCACAGTGGCAGATATGTAAATACGGCGGTTACTTACCGTTTCTCACGCATTTGGGTTCAAACACTCGAACACCTATATAGATTCTCCTGCACAGTGGCAGATATGTAAATACAACATTTCCTTACCATTTCTCACACATTATGGTTCGAACACTCGAACACCTATACGGATTCTCCTGCACAGTGGTAGATATGTAAATACGGCACTTACTAACTATTTCTCACGCATTAGGGTTCCAACACTCGAACACCTATACGGATTCTGCTGCACAGTGCCAGATATGTAAATAAAACGTTTCCTTGCTATTTCTCACGCATTAGGGTTCGAACACTCGAACACCTATACGGATTCTCCTGCACAGTGGCAGATATGTAAATACGGTGTTTACTTTCCGTTTCGCACGCATTAGGGTTCGAAGACTCGAACACCTATGCGTATTCTCCAGCACAGTGGCAGATATGTAAATACGGCATTTACTTACCATTTCTCACGCATTAGGGTTCGAACACTCGAACACCTATACGGATTCTCCTGCACAGTGGCGGATATGTAAATACAACATTTCCTTACCATTTCTGACGCATTAGGGTTCGAACACTCGAACACCTATACGGATTCCCCTGCACAGTGGCAGTTATGTAAATACAACGTTCCCTTACCATTTCTCACGCATTAGGGTTCGAACACTCGAACACCTATACGGATTCTCCTGCACAGTGGCAGATATGTAAATACGGCATTTACTTACCATTTCTCACGCATTAGGGTTCGAACACTCGAACACCTATACGGATTCTCCTGCACAGTGGCAGATATGTAAATACAACATTTCCTTACCATTTCTCACGCATTAGGGTTCGAACACTCGAACACCTATACGGATTCCCCTTCACAGTGGCAGTTATGTAAATACAACGTTCCCTTACCATTTCTCACGCATTAGGGTTCGAACACTCGAACACCTATACGGATTCTCCTGCACAGTGGCAGATATGTAAATACGGCATTTACTTACCATTTCTCACGCATTAGGGTTCGAACACTCGAACACCTATGCAGATTCTCCTGCACAGTGGCAGATATGTAACTACGGCGCTTAATAACCATTTCTCACGCATTAGGGTTCGAACACTCGAACACCTATACGGATTCTCCTGCACAGTGGCAGATATGTAAATACAGCGCTTACTAACTATTTCTCACGCATTAGGGTTCCAACACACGAACACCTATACGGATTCTCCTGCACAGTGGCAGATATGTAAATACGGCGGTTACTTACCATTTCTCACGCATTTGGGTTGAACACTCGAACACCTATATAGATTCTCCTGCACAGTGGCAGATATGTAAATACAACATTTCCTTACCATTTCTCACGCATTATGGTTCGAACACTCGAACACCTATACGGATTCTCCTGCACAGTGGCAGATATGTAAATATGGCGCTTACTAACTATTTCTCACGCATTAGGGTTCCAACACTCGAACACCTATACGGATTCTCCTGCACAGTGGCAGATATGTAAATACGGCATTTACTTACCATTTCTCACGCATTAGGGTTCGAACACTCGAACACCTATACGGATTCTCCTGCACAGTGGCAGATATGTAAATACAACATTTCCTTACCATTTCTCACGCATTAGGGTTCGAACACTCGAACACCTACACGGATTCACCTGCACAGTGGCAGATATGTAAATACAACGTTTCCTTACCATTTCTCACGCATTAGGGTTCGAACACTCGAACACCTATACGGATTCTCCTGCACAGTGGCAGATATGTAAATACGGCATTTACTTACCATTTCTCACGCATTAGGGTTCGAACACTCGAACACCTATACGGATTCTCCTGCACAGTGGCAGATACGTAACTACGGCACTTACTAACCATTTCTCACGCATTAGGGTTCGAACACTCGAACACCTATACGGATTCTCCTGCACAGTGGCAGATATGTAAATACAGCACTTACTAACTATTTCTCACGCATTAGGGTTCCAACACACGAACACCTATACGGATTCTCCTGCACAGTGGCAGATATGTAAATACGGCGGTTAGTTACCGTTTCTCACGCATTTGGGTTCAAACACTCGAACACCTATATAGATTCTCCCGCACAGTGGCAGATATGTAAATACAACATTTCCTTACCATTTCTCACACATTATGGTTCTAACACTCGAACACCTATACGGATTCTCCTGCACAGTGGTAGATATGTAAATACGGCACTTACTAACTATATCTCACGCATTAGGGTTCCAACACTCGAACACCTATACGGATTCTGCTGCACAGTGCCAGATATGTAAATAAAACGTTTCCTTGCCATTTCTCACGCATTAGGGTTCGAACACTCGAACACCTATACGGATTCTACTGCACAGTGGCAGATATGTAAATACGGTGTTTACTTTCCGTTTCTCACGCATTAGGGTTCCAAGACTCGAACACCTATGCGTATTCTCCTGCACAGTGGCAGATATGTAAATACGGCATTTACTTACCATTTCTCACGCATTAGGGTTCGAACACTCGAACACCTATACGGATTCTCCTGCACAGTGGCGGATATGTAAATTCAACATTTCCTTACCATTTCTGACGCATTAGGGTTCGAACACTCGAACACCTATACGGATTCCCCTGCACAGTGGCAGTTATGTAGATACAACGTTCCCTTACCATTTCTCACGCATTAGGGTTCGAACACTCGAACACCTATACGGATTCTCCTGCACAGTGGCAGATATGTAAATACGGCATTTACTTACCATTTCTCACGCATTAGGGTTCGAACACTCGAACACCTATACGGATTCTCCTGCACAGTGGCAGATATGTAAATACAACATTTCCTTACCATTTCTCACGCATTAGGGTTCGAACACTCGAACACCTATACGGATTCCCTTCACAGTGGCAGTTATGTAAATACAACGTTCCCTTACCATTTCTCACGCATTAGGGTTCGAACACTCGAACACCTATACGGATTCTCCTGCACAGTGGCAGATATGTAAATACGGCATTACTTACCATTTCTCACGCATTAGGGTTCGAACACTCGAACACCTATGCGGATTCTCCTGCACAGTGGCAGATATGTAACTACGGCGCTTAATAACCATTTCTCACGCATTAGGGTTCGAACACTCGAACACCTATACGGATTCTCCTGCACAGTGGCAGATATGTAAATACGGCGCTTACTAACTATTTCTCACGCATTAGGGTTCCAACACACGAACACCTATACGGATTCTCCTGCACAGTGGCAGATATGTAAATACGGCTGTTACTTACCATTTCTCACGCATTTGGGTTGAACACTCGAACACCTATATAGATTCTCCTGCACAGTGGCAGATATGTAAATACAACATTTCCTTACCATTTCTCACGCATTATGGTTCGAACACTCGAACACCTATACGGATTCTCCTGCACAGTGGCAGATATGTAAATATGGCGCTTACTAACTATTTCTCACGCATTAGGGTTCCAACACTCGAACACCTATACGGATTCTCTTGCACAGTGGCAGATATGTAAATACGGCATTTACTTACCATTTCTCACGCATTAGGGTTCGAACACTCGAACACCTATACGGATTCTCCTGCACAGTGGCAGATATGTAAATACAACATTTCCTTACCATTTCTCACGCATTAGGGTTCGAACACTCGAACACCTATACGGATTCCCCTTCACAGTGGCAGTTATGTAAATACAACGTTCCCTTACCATTTCTCACGCATTAGGGTTCGAACACTCGAACACCTATACGGATTCTCCTGCACAGTGGCAGATATGTAAATACGGCATTTACTTACCATTTCTCACGCATTAGGGTTCGAACACTCGAACACCTATGCGGATTCTCCTGCACAGTGGCAGATATGTAACTACGGCGCTTAATAACCATTTCTCACGCATTAGGGTTCGAACACTCGAACACCTATACGGATTCTCCTGCACAGTGACAGATATGTAAATACAGCGCTTACTAACTATTTCTCACGCATTAGGGTTCCAACACACGAACACCTATACGGATTCTCCTGCACAGTGGCAGATATGTAAATACGGCGGTTACTTACCATTTCTCACGCATTTGGGTTGAACACTCGAACACCTATATAGATTCTCCTGCACAGTGGCAGATATGTAAATACAACATTTCCTTACCATTTCTCACGCATTATGGTTCGAACACTCGAACACCTATACGGATTCTCCTGCACAGTGGCAGATATGTAAATATGGCGCTTACTAACTATTTCTCACGCATTAGGGTTCCAACACTCGAACACCTATACGGATTCTCCTGCACAGTGGCAGATATGTAAATACGTCATTTACTTACCATTTCTCACGCATTAGGGTTCGAACACTCGAACACCAATACGGATTCTCCTGCACAGTGGCAGATATGTAAATACAACATTTCCTTACCATTTCTCACGCATTAGGGTTCGAACACTCGAACACCTACATGGATTCACCTGCACAGTGGCAGATATGTAAATACAACGTTTCCTTACCATTTCTCACGCATTAGGGTTCGAACACTCGAACACCTATACGGATTCTCCTGCACAGTGGCAGATATGTAAATACGGCATTTACTTACCATTTCTCACGCATTAGGGTTCGAACACTCGAACACCTATACGGATTCTCCTGCACAGTGGCAGATACGTAACTACGGCACTTACTAACCATTTCTCACGCATTAGGGTTCGAACACTCGAACACCTATACGGATTCTCCTGCACAGTGGCAGATATGTAAATACAGCACTTACTAACTATTTCTCACGCATTAGGGGTTCCAACACACGAACACCTATACGGATTCTCCTGCACAGTGGCAGATATGTAAATACGGCGGTTAGTTACCGTTTCTCACGCATTTGGGTTCAAACACTCGAACACCTATATAGATTCTCCCGCACAGTGGCAGATATGTAAATACAACATTTCCTTACCATTTCTCACACATTATGGTTCTAACACTCGAACACCTATACGGATTCTCCTGCACAGTGGTAGATATGTAAATACGGCACTTACTAACTATATCTCACGCATTAGGGTTCCAACACTCGAACACCTATACGGATTCTGCTGCACAGTGCCAGATATGTAAATAAAACGTTTCCTTGCCATTTCTCACGCATTAGGGTTCGAACACTCGAACACCTATACGGATTCTACTGCACAGTGGCAGATATGTAAATACGGTGTTTACTTTCCGTTTCTCACGCATTAGGGTTCCAAGACTCGAACACCTATGCGTATTCTCCTGCACAGTGGCAGATATGTAAATACGGCATTTACTTACCATTTCTCACGCATTAGGGTTCGAACACTCGAACACCTATACGGATTCTCCTGCACAGTGGCGGATATGTAAATTCAACATTTCCTTACCATTTCTGACGCATTAGGGTTCGAACACTCGAACACCTATACGGATTCCCCTGCACAGTGGCAGTTATGTAGATACAACGTTCCCTTACCATTTCTCACGCATTAGGGTTCGAACACTCGAACACCTATACGGATTCTCCTGCACAGTGGCAGATATGTAAATACGGCATTTACTTACCATTTCTCACGCATTAGGGTTCGAACACTCGAACACCTATACGGATTCTCCTGCACAGTGGCAGATATGTAAATACAACATTTCCTTACCATTTCTCACGCATTAGGGTTCGAACACTCGAACACCTATACGGATTCCCTTCACAGTGGCAGTTATGTAAATACAACGTTCCCTTACCATTTCTCACGCATTAGGGTTCGAACACTCGAACATCTATACGGATTCTCCTGCACAGTGGCAGATATGTAAATACGGCATTACTTACCATTTCTCACGCATTAGGGTTCGAACACTCGAACACCTATGCGGATTCTCCTACACAGTGGCAGATATGTAACTACGGCGCTTAATAACCATTTCTCACGCATTAGGGTTCGAACACTCGAACACCTATACGGATTCTCCTGCACAGTGGCAGATATGTAAATACGGCGCTTACTAACTATTTCTCACGCATTAGGGTTCCAACACACGAACACCTATACGGATTCTCCTGCACAGTGGCAGATATGTAAATACGGCTGTTACTTACCATTTCTCACGCATTTGGGTTGAACACTCGAACACCTATATAGATTCTCCTGCACAGTGGCAGATATGTAAATACAACATTTCCTTACCATTTCTCACGCATTATGGTTCGAACACTCGAACACCTATACGGATTCTCCTGCACAGTGGCAGATATGTAAATATGGCGCTTACTAACTATTTCTCACGCATTAGGGTTCCAACACTCGAACACCTATACGGATTCTCTTGCACAGTGGCAGATATGTAAATACGGCATTTACTTACCATTTCTCACGCATTAGGGTTCGAACACTCGAACACCTATACGGATTCTCCTGCACAGTGGCAGATATGTAAATACAACATTTCCTTACCATTTCTCACGCATTAGGGTTCGAACACTCGAACACCTATACGGATTCCCCTTCACAGTGGCAGTTATGTAAATACAACGTTCCCTTACCATTTCTCACGCATTAGGGTTCGAACACTCGAACACCTATACGGATTCTCCTGCACAGTGGCAGATATGTAAATACGGCATTTACTTACCATTTCTCACGCATTAGGGTTCGAACACTCGAACACCTATGCGGATTCTCCTGCACAGTGGCAGATATGTAACTACGGCGCTTAATAACCATTTCTCACGCATTAGGGTTCGAACACTCGAACACCTATACGGATTCTCCTGCACAGTGGCAGATATGTAAATACAGCGCTTACTAACTATTTCTCACGCATTAGGGTTCCAACACACGAACACCTATACGGATTCTCCTGCACAGTGGCAGATATGTAAATACGGCGGTTACTTACCATTTCTCACGCATTTGGGTTGAACACTCGAACACCTATATAGATTCTCCTGCACAGTGGCAGATATGTAAATACAACATTTCCTTACCATTTCTCACGCATTATGGTTCGAACACTCGAACACCTATACGGATTCTCCTGCACAGTGGCAGATATGTAAATATGGCGCTTACTAACTATTTCTCACGCATTAGGGTTCCAACACTCGAACACCTATACGGATTCTCCTGCACAGTGGCAGATATGTAAATACGGCATTTACTTACCATTTCTCACGCATTAGGGTTCGAACACTCAACACCAATACGGATTCTCCTGCACAGTGGCAGATATGTAAATACAACATTTCCTTACCATTTCTCACGCATTAGGGTTCGAACACTCGAACACCTACACGGATTCACCTGCACAGTGGCAGATATGTAAATACAACGTTTCCTTACCATTTCTCACGCATTAGGGTTCGAACACTCGAACACCTATACGGATTCTCCTGCACAGTGGCAGATATGTAAATACGGCATTTACTTACCATTTCTCACGCATTAGGGTTCGAACACTCGAACACCTATACGGATTCTCCTGCACAGTGGCAGATATGTAACTACGGCTCTTACTAACCATTTCTCACGCATTAGGGTTCGAACACTCGAACACCTATACGGATTCTCCTGCACAGTGGCAGATATGTAAATACAGCACTTACTAACTATTTCTCACGCATTAGGGTTCCAACACACGAACACCTATACGGATTCTCCTGCACAAGTGGCAGATATGTAAATACGGCGGTTACTTACCGTTTCTCACGCATTTGGGTTCAAACACTCGAACACCTATATAGATTCTCCTGCACAGTGGCAGATATGTAAATACAACATTTCCTTACCATTTCTCACACATTATGGTTCGAACACTCGAACACCTATACGGATTCTCCTGCACAGTGGTAGATATGTAAATACGGCACTTACTAACTATATCTCACGCATTAGGGTTCCAACACTCGAACACCTATACGGATTCTGCTGCACAGTGCCAGATATGTAAATAAAACGTTTCCTTGCCATTTCTCACGCATTAGGGTTCGAACACTCGAACACCTATACGGATTCCCCTGCACAGTGGCAGTTATGTAAATACAACGTTCCCTTACCATTTCTCACGCATTAGGGTTCGAACACTCGAACACCTATACGGATTCTCCTGCACAGTGGCAGATATGTAAATACGGCATTTACTTACCATTTCTCACGCATTAGGGTTCGAACACTCGAACACCTATACGGATTCTCCTGCACAGTGGCAGATATGTAAATACAACATTTCCTTACCATTTCTCACGCATTAGGGTTCGAACACTCGAACACCTATACGGATTCCCCTTCACAGTGGCAGTTATGTAAATACAACGTTCCCTTACCATTTCTCACGCATTAGGGTTCGAACACTCGAACACCTATACGGATTCTCCTGCACAGTGGCAGATATGTAAATACGGCATTTACTTACCATTTCTCACGCATTAGGGTTCGAACACTCGAACACCTATGCGGATTCTCCTGCACAGTGGCAGATATGTAACTACGGCGCTTAATAACCATTTCTCACGCATTAGGGTTCGAACACTCGAACACCTATACGGATTCTCCTTCACAGTGGCAGATATGTAAATACGGCGCTTACTAACTATTTCTCACGCATTAGGGTTCCAACACACGAACACCTATACGGATTCTCCTGCACAGTGGCAGATATGTAAATACGGCTGTTACTTACCATTTCTCACGCATTTGGGTTGAACACTCGAACACCTATACAGATTCTCCTGCACAGTGGCAGATATGTAAATACAACATTTCCTTACCATTTCTCACGCATTATGGTTCGAACACTCGAACACCTATACGGATTCTCCTGCACAGTGGCAGATATGTAAATATGGCGCTTACTAACTATTTCTCACGCATTAGGGTTCCAACACTCGAACACCTATACGGATTCTCCTGCACAGTGGCAGATATGTAAATACGGCACTTACTTACCATTTCTCACGCATTAGGGTTCGAACACTCGAACACCTATACGGATTCTCCTGCACAGTGGCAGATATGTAAATACAACATTTCCTTACCATTTCTCACGCATTAGGGTTCGAACACTCGAACACCTACACGGATTCACCTGCACAGTGGCAGATATGTAAATACAACGTTTCCTTACCATTTCTCACGCATTAGGGTTCGAACACTCGAACACCTATACGGATTCTCCTGCACAGTGGCAGATATGTAATACGGCATTTACTTACCATTCTCACGCATTAGGGTTCGAACACTCGAACACCTATACGGATTCTCCTGCACAGTGGCAGATATGTAACTACGGCGCTTACTAGCCATTTCTCACGCATTAGGGTTCGAACACTCGAACACCTATACGGATTCTCCTGCACAGTGGCAGATATGTAAATACAGCACTTACTAACTATTTCTCACGCATTAGGGTTCCAACACACGAACACCTATACGGATTCTCCTGCACAGTGGCAGATATGTAAATACGGCGGTTACTTACCGTTTCTCACGCATTTGGGTTCAAACACTCGAACACCTATATAGATTCTCCTGCACAGTGGCAGATATGTAAATACAACATTTCCTTACCATTTCTCACACATTATGGTTCGAACACTCGAACACCTATACGGATTCTCCTGCACAGTGGTAGATATGTAAATACGGCACTTACTAACTATTTCTCACGCATTAGGGTTCCTGTCACGCCCCAAACCCGCCCCTAGAAGTTTGGTGACGAGACCGGCCAGTAATCCTAGATTACCACAGGCCTTACTGTACAAAAACATAAATAAACGGGGCTCGCGGAAGCGAAATAAAGAAACTACAATAGACCAAAGAGCTGTGCATAATATGAACATACATTTATATAACAAGATGAGTTAATTACCCACATTTACTACATATATCTTAGGCTCTTGCCATATAACAAACAAAACAAAACTCACTATCCGACCTTCCAGGCCTAGCCCCAACTCGAGGCACACACTCTCAAGGTAGGTTTCAGACCGGCGGCTCAGCTTGAACTCTCCCTAGGCTTGACTCCCAGCAGACTCACCTATAAATACATAGAAATACAAATAATGAGCTAAGGCTCAGCAAGTAACATAAAGTAAAAGGAAATTCAACATTTTATTAAACCATAAATCCATATCTACATATATATACATTTATCATAATCAATAAACAGTAATCATATAAGAAATACCCATCGACATATGCCGTAGGACCTTTTTATAACATTTTCATAACCGTTTCATACACCTTTCCATAACCTTGTCATAACTATCCATTTCATAACCATTTCGTAATCCTTTCATAACCTTTTGTAACGTCGACTTAACGACTAGATTAATCGGTCCGTACACCGATTAAACACCTTTTCATAACGTCGAATTAACGACTAGTTTAACCGGTCCGTACACCGATTAAACACCTTTTCATAACGTCGAATTAACGACTAGTTTAACCGGTCCGTACACCGATTAAACACCTTTTCATAACGTCGAATTAACGACTAGTCATGGACCCGCATTTTCATGCCGTCCCCCATGACTTGGGACTAGTCATGGACCATGCATTTTCATGCCGTCCCCCATGACTTGGGACTAGTCATGGACCATGCATTTTCATGCCGTCCCCCATGACTTGGGACTATCCGTAAATGCCATACTAGATTTACAAATAAAACATTCGTTCACAGAATCAAATTACATTTCAACTTAATGTACCTTCTCATAGCCTTTGCATCACATTTTCATAACATTCTAATAGAGTACATTCGTTCACAGTTTAAAATCACCTTTCAAAACGCATCATATCATATAGCATTCGTATAACACTTCAAATACATTCCATATAATATATCACATTTGAAACATACACATAAAAACATATCATTTACAAAAATGTTACTTACAGTGGTTTCCAGAGCCGGTTGTACGGTCTTCGAGATTTGCCCTGCAATTATCAACATTTATAATACCATTTCTTAATGCACATTAACATCAATTCACATTCATACATTCTATTCTTTCTTTAATTCATGCCATACTATTTCCTCTTAATACACATTACCAGTATTTACTTTAGTTCATGCCCATGTTTCTTTAATTTGTTACATGGTAATGAAGTACTAAATGGATGCAAATAACAGATTAAATTCAAGTACATGATGGTCCAAGAGTTAGAAAACATCAAAAAGCCAAAAAGGGGTGAACACTGTTGGGCCGCTCGAGCGGGGGCCCAGGCCGCTCGAGCGGTGGGCTGGGCGCTCGTGCGGTGGCCAAGGCCGCACGAGCGGTGCAACTGCAGTAGCAAAAATGGTCTTGGCCGCTCGTGCGGTGGCTCAGGCCGCACGAGCGGTCTGGGTGAAAACAAGTTCGACATTTCTGCACAAAAATGAGTCTCCTCCTTAGCCAACTCAATTACCAAATTATGAATACAAAGTCCAAAGCATTTCAAAACCATTTTCCAATTTACAAACCTAGGCCAAAACACTTGGAAAACAATTTAAATTAAACATAACAACTTTAAAATAAACCCACATAAATCTTTTACAAAATCAAACCATGGTTTAAGACAAAAATCCATAAACATGCTCATCAAAGCTTCACTTTTCAAACCCATGGAGTTTCCTCCCTCAAATGTGAAAATCAAACAAGAAAACATGAGTTTAAACATGAATTTCATAATAATTTGCCATGTATGCTCAAATATACAACTTAGGTTAAAACATAACACAACTTCTTCATAATTCATAATTGCCCTTTCAATCCATTTACCTTCCATGAGATTATGCATAACCCAACTTTACTTTAAGAATTTAGGGAAAAATCCATACCTTGAGTAACCAATTTGAGCAATTTAAGCTTATTTTCCCCCTTTTCTAGCTTCTTCTCCTTTCTTTCCTCTTTCTCCCGTACTCTCTCTTCTCTCTCTCTTTGATATTTCTTTCCTTTGCTTTTTGAGTCAAAATGGGTCAACAAAGTCATACTTATACTTATCTTTAACCAAATAAATAGGATTGGCCAAAACTTTAAGCCAAACATGGCCTAACGATTCAGACAAAAATTCAGTCATCAATTTATCGTTTCGAATGGTTCTAAAAATTCCCGGTATCACATAAGCGTGCTCAATTTCATTTTCTGAACCCGTTACGGTCGTCGATTTCAGTCCCGAAGTTGTAGTTCCAATAGATATTTTCTAATTCAAACAGAAAATTCCCAATTAATTCATATTAAGGCGTAATTAATTACCAATAATTGTGGCGTACATTCCGGGGTCATTACAGTTCCAACACTCGAACACCTATACGGATTCTGCTGCACAGTGCCAGATATGTAAATAAAACGTTTCCTTGCCATTTCTCACGCATTAGGGTTCGAACACTTGAACACCTATACGGATTCTCCTGCACAGTGGCAGATATGTAAATACGGTGTTTACTTTCCGTTTCTCACGCATTAGGGTTCGAAGACTCGAACACCTATGCGTATTCTCCTGCACAGTGGCAGATATGTAAATACGGCATTTACTTACCATTTCTCACGCATTAGGGTTCGAACACTCGAACACCTATACGGATTCTCCTGCACAGTGGCGGATATGTAAATACAACATTTCCTTACCATTTCTGACGCATTAGGGTTCGAACACTCGAACACCTATACGGATTCCCCTGCACAGTGGCAGTTATGTAAATACAACGTTCCCTTACCATTTCTCACGCATTAGGGTTCGAACACTCGAACACCTATACGGATTCTCCTGCACAGTGGCAGATTTGTAAATACAACATTTCCTTACCATTTCTCACGCATTAGGGTTCGAACACTCGAACACCTATACGGATTCTCCTGCACAGTGGCAGATATGTAAATACGGCGCTTACTAACTATTTCTCACGCATTAGGGTTCCAACACACGAACGCCTATACAGATTCTCCTGCACAGTGGCAGATATGTAAATACGGCGTTTACTTACCATTTCTCACGCATTTGGGTTCGAACACTCGAACACCTATATAGATTGTCCTGCACAGTGGCAGATATGTAAATACAACATTTCCTTACCATTTCTCACGCATTATGGTTCGAACACTCGAACACCTATACGGATTCTCCTGGACAGTGGCAGATATGTAAATACGGCGCAACTAACTATTTCTCACGCATTAGGGTTCCAACACTCGAACACCTATACGGATTCTCCTGCACAGTGGCAGATATGTAAATACGGCATTTACTTACCATTTCTCACGCATTAGGGTTCGAACACTCGAACACCTATACGGATTCTCCTGTACAGTGGCGGATATGTAAATACAACATTTCCTTACCATTTCTCACGCATTAGGGTTCGAACACTCGAACACCTATATGGATTCCCCTGCACAGTGGCAGTTATGTAAATACAACGCTCCCTTACCATTTCTCACGCATTAGGGTTCGAACACTCGAACACCTATACGGATTCTCCTGCACAGTGGCAGATTTGTAAATACAACATTTCCTTACCATTTCTCACGCATTAGGGTTCGAACACTCGAACACCTATACGGATTCTCCTGCACAGTGGCAGATATGTAAATACGGCGCTTACTAACTATTTCTCACCCATTAGGGTTCCAACACACGAACACCTATACGGATTCTCCTGCACAGTGGCAGATATCTAAATACGGCGTTTACTCACCATTTCTCACGCATTTGGGTTCGAACACTCGAACACCTATATAGATTCTCCTGCACAGAGGCAGATATGTAAATACAACATTTCCTTACCATTTCTGACCCATTAGGGTTCTAACACTCGAACACCTATACGGATTTTCCTGCACAGTGGCAGATATGTAAATACGGCGCTTACTAACTATTTCACACGCATTAGGGTTCCAACACTCGAACACCTATACGGATTCTCCTGCACAGTGGCAGATATGTAAATACGGCATTTACTTACCATTTCTCACGCATTAGGGTTCGAACACTCGAACACCTATGCGGATTCTCCTGCACAATGGCAGATATGTAAATACAACATTTCCTTACCATTTCTCACGCATTAGGGTTCGAACACTCGAACACCTATACGGATTCACCTGCACAGTGGCAGATATGTAAATACAACGTTTCCTTACCATTTCTCACACATTAGGGTTCGAACACTCGAACACCTATACGGATTCTCCTGCACAGTGGCAGATATGTAAATACAACATTTCCTTACCATTTCTCACGCATTAGGGTTCGAACACTCGAACACCTATACGGATTCTCCTACACTGTGGCAGATATGTAAATACGGCGCTTACTAACTATTTCTCACGCATTAGGGTTCCAACACTCGAACACCTATACGGATTCTCCGGCACAGTGGCAGATATGTAAAAACAACATTTCCTTACCATCTCCCAGGCATTAGGGTTCGAACACTCGAACACCTATACGGATTCTCCTGCACAGTGGCAGACATGTAAACACGGCATTTACTTACCATTTCTCACGCATTAGTGTTCGAACACTCGAACACCTATACGGATTCGTCTGCAGAGTGCCAGATATGTAAATACAACGTTTCCTTACCATTTCTCACGCATTAGGGTTCGAACACTCGAACACCTATACGGATTCTCCTGCACAGTGGCAGATATGTAACTACGGCGTTTACTTTCCATCTCTCACGCATTAGGGTTCGAAGACTCGAACACCTATGCGTATTCTCCTGCACAGTGGCAGATATGTAAATATGGTGCTTACTAACCATTTCTCACGCATTAGGGTTCCAAGACTCGAACACCTATACGGATTCTCCTGCACAGTGGCAGATTTGTAAATACAACATTTCCTTACCATTTCTCACGCATTAGGGTTCGAACACTCGACGACCTATACGGATTCTCCTGCACAGTGGCAGATATGTAAATACGGCGCTTACTAACTATTTCTCACGCATTAGGGTTCCAACACACGAACACCTATATGGATTCTCCTGCACAGTGGTAGATATGTAAATACGGCGTTTACTTACCATTTCTCACGCATTTGGGTTCGAACACTCGAACACCTATACGGATTCTCCTGCACAGTGGCAGATATGTAAATACAACATTTCCTTACCATTTCTCACGCATTAGGGTTCTAACACTCGAACACCTATACGGATTCACCTGCACAGTGGCAGATATGTAAATACAACGTTTCCTTACCATTTCTCACGCATTAGGGTTCGAACACTCGAACACCTATACGGATTCTCCTGCACAGTGGCAGATATGTAAATACGGCATTTACTTACCATTTCTCACGAATTAGGGTTCGAACACTCGAACACCTATACGGATTCTCCTGCACAGTGGCAGATGTGTAAATACGGCATTTACTTACCATTTCTCACGCATTAGGGTTCGAACACTCGAACACCTATGCGGATTCTCCTGCACAGTGGCAGATATGTAACTACGGCGCTTACTAACCATTTCTCACGCATTAGGGTTCGAACACTCGAACACCTATACGGATTCTCCTGCACAGTGGCAGATATGTAAATACGGCGCTTACTAACTATTTCTCACCCATTAGGGTTCCAACACACGAACACCTATACGGATTCTCCTGCACAGTGGCAGATATCTAAATACGGCGTTTACTCACCATTTCTCACGCATTTGGGTTCGAACACTCGAACACCTATATAGATTCTCCTGCACAGAGGCAGATATGTAAATACAACATTTCCTTACCATTTCTGACCCATTAGGGTTCTAACACTCGAACACCTATACGGATTTTCCTGCACAGTGGCAGATATGTAAATACGGCGCTTACTAACTATTTCACACGCATTAGGGTTCCAACACTCGAACACCTATACGGATTCTCCTGCACAGTGGCAGATATGTAAATACGGCATTTACTTACCATTTCTCACGCATTAGGGTTCGAACACTCGAACACCTATGCGGATTCTCCTGCACAATGGCAGATATGTAAATACAACATTTCCTTACCATTTCTCACGCATTAGGGTTCGAACACTCGAACACCTATACGGATTCACCTGCACAGTGGCAGATATGTAAATACAACGTTTCCTTACCATTTCTCACACATTAGGGTTCGAACACTCGAACACCTATACGGATTCTCCTGCACAGTGGCAGATATGTAAATACAACATTTCCTTACCATTTCTCACGCATTAGGGTTCGAACACTCGAACACCTATACGGATTCTCCTACACTGTGGCAGATATGTAAATACGGCGCTTACTAACTATTTCTCACGCATTAGGGTTCCAACACTCGAACACCTATACGGATTCTCCGGCACAGTGGCAGATATGTAAAAACAACATTTCCTTACCATCTCCCAGGCATTAGGGTTCGAACACTCGAACACCTATACGGATTCTCCTGCACAGTGGCAGACATGTAAACACGGCATTTACTTACCATTTCTCACGCATTAGTGTTCGAACACTCGAACACCTATACGGATTCGTCTGCAGAGTGCCAGATATGTAAATACAACGTTTCCTTACCATTTCTCACGCATTAGGGTTCGAACACTCGAACACCTATACGGATTCTCCTGCACAGTGGCAGATATGTAACTACGGCGTTTACTTTCCATCTCTCACGCATTAGGGTTCGAAGACTCGAACACCTATGCGTATTCTCCTGCACAGTGGCAGATATGTAAATATGGTGCTTACTAACCATTTCTCACGCATTAGGGTTCCAAGACTCGAACACCTATACGGATTCTCCTGCACAGTGGCAGATTTGTAAATACAACATTTCCTTACCATTTCTCACGCATTAGGGTTCGAACACTCGACGACCTATACGGATTCTCCTGCACAGTGGCAGATATGTAAATACGGCGCTTACTAACTATTTCTCACGCATTAGGGTTCCAACACACGAACACCTATATGGATTCTCCTGCACAGTGGTAGATATGTAAATACGGCGTTTACTTACCATTTCTCACGCATTTGGGTTCGAACACTCGAACACCTATACGGATTCTCCTGCACAGTGGCAGATATGTAAATACAACATTTCCTTACCATTTCTCACGCATTAGGGTTCTAACACTCGAACACCTATACGGATTCACCTGCACAGTGGCAGATATGTAAATACAACGTTTCCTTACCATTTCTCACGCATTAGGGTTCGAACACTCGAACACCTATACGGATTCTCCTGCACAGTGGCAGATATGTAAATACGGCATTTACTTACCATTTCTCACGAATTAGGGTTCGAACACTCGAACACCTATACGGATTCTCCTGCACAGTGGCAGATGTGTAAATACGGCATTTACTTACCATTTCTCACGCATTAGGGTTCGAACACTCGAACACCTATGCGGATTCTCCTGCACAGTGGCAGATATGTAACTACGGCGCTTACTAACCATTTCTCACGCATTAGGGTTCGAACACTCGAACACCTATACGGATTCTCCTGCACAGTGGCAGATATGTAAATACGGCGCTTACTAACTATTTCTCACGCATTAGGGTTCCAACACACGAACACCTATACGGATTCTCCTGCACAGTGGCAGATATGTAAATACGGCGGTTACTTACCATTTCTCACGCATTTGGGTTCGAACACTCGAACACCTATATAGATTCTCCTGCACAGAGGCAGATATGTAAATACAACATTTCCTTACCATTTCTGACCCATTAGGGTTCGAACACTCGAACACCTATACGGATTTTCCTGCACAGTGGCAGATATGTAAATACGGCGCTTACTAACTATTTCACACGCATTAGGGTTCCAACACTCGAACACCTATACGGATTCTCCTGCACAGTGGCAGATATGTAAATACGGCATTTACTTACCATTTCTCACGCATTAGGGTTCGAACACTCGAACACCTATGCGGAATCTCCTGCACAATGGCAGATATGTAAATATAACATTTCCTTACCATTTCTCACGCATTAGGGTTCGAACACTCGAACACCTATACGGATTCACCTGCACAGTGGCAGATATGTAAATACAACGTTTCCTTACCATTTCTCACACATTAGGGTTCGAACACTCGAACACCTATACGGATTCTCCTGCACAGTGGCAGATTTGTAAATACAACATTTCCTTACCATTTCTCACGCATTAGGGTTCGAACACTCGAACACCTATACGGATTCTCCTACACAGTGGCAGATATGTAAATACGGCACTTACTAACTATTTCTCACGCATTAGGGTTCCAACACTCGAACACCTATACGGATTCTCCGGCACAGTGGCAGATATGTAAAAACAACATTTCCTTACCATCTCCCAGGCATTAGGGTTCGAACACTCGAACACCTATACGGATTCTCCTGCACAGTGGCAGACATGTAAACACGGCATTTACTTACCATTTCTCACGCATTAGTGTTCGAACACTCGACCACCTATACGGATTCGTCTGCAGAGTGCCAGATATGTAAATACAACGTTTCCTTACCATTTCTCACGCATTAGGGTTCGAACACTCGAACACCTATACGGATTCTCCTGCACAGTGGCAGATATGTAAGTACGGCGTTTACTTTCCATTTCTCACGCATTAGGGTTCGAAGACTAGAACACCTATGCGTATTCTCCTGCACAGTGGCAGATATGTAAATACGGTGCTTACTAACCATTTCTCACGCATTAGGGTTCCAACACTCGAACACCTATACGGATTCTCCTGCACAGTGGCAGATTTGTAAATACAACATTTCCTTACCATTTCTCACGCATTAGGGTTCGAAAACTCGACGACCTATACGGATTCTCCTGCACAGTGGCAGATATGCAAATACGGCGCTTACTAACTATTTCTCACGCATTAGGGTTCCAACACACGAACACCTATATGGATTCTCCTGCACAGTGGTAGATATGTAAATACGGCGTTTACTTACCATTTCTCACGCATTTGGGTTCGAACACTCGAACACCTATATAGATTCTCCTGCACAGAGGCAGATATGTAAATACAACATTTCCTTACCATTTCTCACCCATTAGGGTTCGAACACTCGAACACCCATACGGATTCTCCTGCACAGTGGCAGATATGTAAATACGGCGCTTACAAACTATTTCTCACGCATTAGGGTTCCAACACTCGAACACCTATACGGATTCTCCTGCACACTGGCAGATATGTAAATACGGCATTTACTTACCATTTCTCACGCATTAGGGTTCGAACACTCGAACACCTATACGGATTCTCCTGCACAGTGGCAGATATGTAAATACAACATTTCCTTACCATTTCTCACGCATTAGGGTTCGAACACTCGAACACCTATACGGATTCACCTGCACAGTGGCAGATATGTAAATACAACGTTTCCTTACCATTTCTCACGCATTAGGGTTCGAACACTCGAACACCTATACGGATTCTCCTACACAGTGGCAGATATGTAAATACGGCAATTACTTACCATTTCTCACGAATTAGGGTTCGAACACTCGAACACCTATACGGATTCTCCTGCACAGTGGCAGATGTGTAAATACGGCATTTACTTACCATTTCTCACGCATTAGGGTTCGAACACTCGAACACCTATGCGGATTCTCCTGCACAGTGGCAGATATGTAACTACGGCGCTTACTAAACATTTCTCACGCATTAGGGCTCGAACACTCGAACACCTATACGGATTCTCCTGCACAGTGGCAGATATGTAAATACGGCGCTTACTAACTATTTCTCACGCATTAGGGTTCCAACACACGAACACCTATACGGATTCTCCTGCACAGTGGCAGATATGTAAATACGGCGGTTACTTACCATTTCTCACGCATTTGGGTTCGAACACTCGAACACCTATATAGATTCTCCTGCACAGTGGCAGATATGTAAATACAACATTTCCTTACCATTTCTCACGCATTATGGTTCGAACACTCGAACACCTATACGGATTCTCCTGCATAGTGGCAGATATGTAAATATTGCGCTTACTAACTATTTCTCACGCATTAGGGTTCCAACACTCGAACACCTACACGGATTCTCCTGCACAGTGGCAGATATGTAAATACAGCATTTACTTACCATTTCTCACGCATTAGGGTTCGAACACTCGAACACCTATACGGATTCTCCTGCACAGTGGCGGATATGTAAATACAACATTTCCTTACCATTTCTCACGCATTAGGCTTCGAACACTCGAACACCTATACGGATTCCCCTGCACAGTGGCAGATTTGTAAATACAACATTTCCTTACCATTTCTCACGCATTAGGGTTCGAACACTCGAACACCTATACGGATTCTCCTGCACAGTGGCAGATTTGTAAATACAACATTTCCTTACCATTTCTCACGCATTAGGGTTAGAACACTCGAACACCTATACAGATTCTCCTGCACAGTGGCAGATATGTAAATACGGCGCTTACTAACTATTTCTCACGCATTAGGGTTCCAACACACGAACACCTATACAGATTCTCCTGCACAGTGGCAGATATGTAAATACGGCGTTTACTTACCATTTCTCACGCATTTGGGTTCGAACACTCGAACACCTATATAGATTCTCCTGCACAGAGGCAGATATGTAAATACAACATTTCCTTACCATTTCTCACCCATTAGGGTTCGAACACTCGAACGCCTATACGGATTCTCCTGCACAGTGGCAGATATGTAAATACGGCGCTTACTAACTATTTCTCACGCTTTAGGGTTCCAACACTCGAACACATATACGGATTCTCCTGCACAGTGGCAGATATGTAAATACGGCATTTACTTACCATTTCTCACGCATTAGGGTTCGAACACTCGAACACCTATACGGATTCTCCTGCACAGTGACAGATATGTAAATACAACATTTCCTTACCATTTCTCACGCATTAGGGTTCGAACACTCGAACACCTATACGGATTCCCCTGCACAGTGGCAGTTATGTAAATACAAAGTTCCCTTACCATTTCTCACGCATTAGGGTTCGAACACTCGAACACCTATACGGATTCTCCTGCATAGTGGCAGATATGTAAATACGGCATTTACTTACCATTTCTCACGCATTGGGGTTCGAACACTCGAACACCTATGCGACACCTATGCGGATTCTCCTGCACAGTGGCAGATATGTAACTACGGCGCTTACTAACCATTTCTGACGCATTAGGGTTCGAACACTCGAACACCTATACGGATTCCCCTGCACAGTGGCAGTTATGTAAATACAACGTTCCCTTACCATTTCTCACGCATTAGGGTTCGAACACTCGAACACCTATACGGATTCTCCTGCACAATGGCAGATATGTAAATACTGCGCTTACTAACTATTTCTCACGCATTGGGGTTCCAACACACGAACACCTATACGGATTCTCCTGCACAGTGGCAGTTATGTAAATACGGCGGTTACTTACCATTTCTCACGCATTTGGGTTCGAACACTCGAACACCTATATAGATTCTCCTGCACAGTGGCAGATATGTAAATACAACATTTCCTTACCATTTCTCACGCATTATGGTTCGAACACTCGAACACCTATACGGATTCTCCTGCAAAGTGGCAGATATGTAAATACGGCGCTTACTAACTATTTCTCACGCATTAGGGTTCCAACACTCGAACACCTATACGGATTCTCCTGCACAGTGGCAGATATATAAATACGGCATTTACTTACCATTTCTCACGCATTAGGGTTCGAACACTCGAACACCTATACGGATTCTCCTGTACAGTGGCGGATATGTAAATACAACATTTCCTTACCATTTCTCACGCATTAGGGTTCGAACACTCGAACACCTATACGGATTCCCCTGCACAGTGGCAGTTATGTAAATACAACGTTCCCTTACCATTTCTCACGCATTAGGGTTCGAACACTCGAACACCTATACGGATTCTCCTGCACAGTGGCAGATTTGTAAATACAACATTTCCTTACCATTTCTCACGCATTAGGGTTCGAACAGTCGAACACCTATACGGATTCTCCTGCACAGTGGCAGATATGTAAATACGGCGCTTACTAACTATTTCTCACGCATTAGGGTTCCAACACACGAACACCTATACGGATTCTCCTGCACAGTGGCAGATATGTAAATACGGCGTTTACTTACCATTTCTCACGCATTTGGGTTCGAACACTCGAACACCTAAATAGATTCTCCTGCACAGAGGCAGATATGTAAATACAACATTTCCTTACCATTTCTCACCCATTAGGGTTCGAACACTCGAACACCTATACGGATTTTCCTGCACAGTGGCAGATATGTAAATACGGCGCTTACTAACTATTTCTCACGCATTAGGGTTCCAACACTCGAACACCTATACGGATTCTCCGGCACAGTGGCAGATATGTAAAAACAACATTTCCTTACCATCTCCCAGGCATTAGGGTTCGAACACTCGAACACCTATACGGATTCTCCGGCACAGTGGCAGACATGTAGACACGGCATTTACTTACCATTTCTCACGCATTAGTGTTCGAACACTCGAACACCTATACGGATTCGTCTGCAGAGTGCCAGATATGTAAATACAACGTTTCCTTACCATTTCTCACGCATTAGGGTTCGAACACTCGAACACCTACACGGATTCTCCTGCACAGTGGCAGATATGTAACTACGGCGTTTACTTTCCATTTCTCACGCATTAGGGTTCGAAGACTCGAACACCTATGCGTATTCTCCTGCACAGTGGCAGATATGTAAATACGGTGCTTACTAACCATTTCTCACGCATTAGGGTTCCAACACTCGAACACCTATACGGATTCTCCTGCACAGTGGCAGATTTGTAAATACAACATTTCCTTACCATTTCTCACGCATTAGGGTTCGAACACTCGACGACCTATACGGATTCTCCTGCACAGTGGCAGATATGTAAATACGGCGCTTACTACCTATTTCTCACGCATTAGGGTTCCAACACTCGAACACCTATACAGATTCTCCTGCACAGTGGCAGATATGTAAATACGGCGTTTACTTACCATTTCTCACGCATTTGGGTTCGAACACTCGAACACCTAAATAGATTCTCCTGCACAGAGGCAGATATGTGAATACAACATTTCCTTACCATTTCTCACCCATTAGGGTTCGAACACTCGAACACCTATACGGATTTTCCTGCACAGTGGCAGATATGTAAATACGGCGCTTACTAACTATTTCTCACGCATTAGGGTTCCAACACTCGAACACCTATACGGATTCTCCGGCACAGTGGCAGATATGTAAAAACAACATTTCCTTACCATCTCCCAGGCATTAGGGTTCGAACACTCGAACACCTATACGGATTCTCCGGCACAGTGGCAGACATGTAGACACGGCATTTACTTACCATTTCTCACGCATTAGTGTTCGAACACTCGAACACCTATACGGATTCGTCTGCAGAGTGCCAGATATGTAAATACAACGTTTCCTTACCATTTCTCACGCATTAGGGTTCGAACAGTCGAACACCTATACGGATTCTCCTGCACAGTGGCAGATATGTAAATACGGCGCTTACTAACTATTTCTCACGCATTAGGGTTCCAACACTCGAACACCTATACGGATTCTCCTGCACAGTGGCAGATTTGTAAATACAACATTTCCTTACCATTTCTCACGCATTAGGGTTCGAACACTCGAACACCTATACAGATTCTCCTGCACAGTGGCAGATATGTAAATACGGCGCTTACTAACTATTTCTCACGCATTAGGGTTCCAACACACGAACACCTATACAGATTCTCCTGCACAGTGGCAGATATGTAAATACGGCGTTTACTTACCATTTCTCACGCATTTGGGTTCGAACACTCGAACACCTATATAGATTCTCCTGCACAGAGGCAGATATGTAAATACAACATTTCCTTACCATTTCTCACCCATTAGGGTTCGAACACTCGAACGCCTATACGGATTCTCCTGCACAGTGGCAGATATGTAAATACGGCGCTTACTAACTATTTCTCACGCTTTAGGGTTCCAACACTCGAACACATATACGGATTCTCCTGCACAGTGGCAGATATGTAAATACGGCATTTACTTACCATTTCTCACGCATTAGGGTTCGAACACTCGAACACCTATACGGATTCTCCTGCACAGTGACAGATATGTAAATACAACATTTCCTTACCATTTCTCACGCATTAGGGTTCGAACACTCGAACACCTATACGGATTCCCCTGCACAGTGGCAGTTATGTAAATACAAAGTTCCCTTACCATTTCTCACGCATTAGGGTTCGAACACTCGAACACCTATACGGATTCTCCTGCATAGTGGCAGATATGTAAATACGGCATTTACTTACCATTTCTCACGCATTGGGGTTCGAACACTCGAACACCTATGCGGATTCTCCTGCACAGTGGCAGATATGTAACTACGGCGCTTACTAACCATTTCTGACGCATTAGGGTTCGAACACTCGAACACCTATACGGATTCCCCTGCACAGTGGCAGTTATGTAAATACAACGTTCCCTTACCATTTCTCACGCATTAGGGTTCGAACACTCGAACACCTATACGGATTCTCCTGCACAATGGCAGATATGTAAATACTGCGCTTACTAACTATTTCTCACGCATTGGGGTTCCAACACACGAACACCTATACGGATTCTCCTGCACAGTGGCAGTTATGTAAATACGGCGGTTACTTACCATTTCTCACGCATTTGGGTTCGAACACTCGAACACCTATATAGATTCTCCTGCACAGTGGCAGATATGTAAATACAACATTTCCTTACCATTTCTCACGCATTATGGTTCGAACACTCGAACACCTATACGGATTCTCCTGCAAAGTGGCAGATATGTAAATACGGCGCTTACTAACTATTTCTCACGCATTAGGGTTCCAACACTCGAACACCTATACGGATTCTCCTGCACAGTGGCAGATATATAAATACGGCATTTACTTACCATTTCTCACGCATTAGGGTTCGAACACTCGAACACCTATACGGATTCTCCTGTACAGTGGCGGATATGTAAATACAACATTTCCTTACCATTTCTCACGCATTAGGGTTCGAACACTCGAACACCTATACGGATTCCCCTGCACAGTGGCAGTTATGTAAATACAACGTTCCCTTACCATTTCTCACGCATTAGGGTTCGAACACTCGAACACCTATACGGATTCTCCTGCACAGTGGCAGATTTGTAAATACAACATTTCCTTACCATTTCTCACGCATTAGGGTTCGAACAGTCGAACACCTATACGGATTCTCCTGCACAGTGGCAGATATGTAAATACGGCGCTTACTAACTATTTCTCACGCATTAGGGTTCCAACACACGAACACCTATACGGATTCTCCTGCACAGTGGCAGATATGTAAATACGGCGTTTACTTACCATTTCTCACGCATTTGGGTTCGAACACTCGAACACCTAAATAGATTCTCCTGCACAGAGGCAGATATGTAAATACAACATTTCCTTACCATTTCTCACCCATTAGGGTTCGAACACTCGAACACCTATACGGATTTTCCTGCACAGTGGCAGATATGTAAATACGGCGCTTACTAACTATTTCTCACGCATTAGGGTTCCAACACTCGAACACCTATACGGATTCTCCGGCACAGTGGCAGATATGTAAAAACAACATTTCCTTACCATCTCCCAGGCATTAGGGTTCGAACACTCGAACACCTATACGGATTCTCCGGCACAGTGGCAGACATGTAGACACGGCATTTACTTACCATTTCTCACGCATTAGTGTTCGAACACTCGAACACCTATACGGATTCGTCTGCAGAGTGCCAGATATGTAAATACAACGTTTCCTTACCATTTCTCACGCATTAGGGTTCGAACACTCGAACACCTACACGGATTCTCCTGCACAGTGGCAGATATGTAACTACGGCGTTTACTTTCCATTTCTCACGCATTAGGGTTCGAAGACTCGAACACCTATGCGTATTCTCCTGCACAGTGGCAGATATGTAAATACGGTGCTTACTAACCATTTCTCACGCATTAGGGTTCCAACACTCGAACACCTATACGGATTCTCCTGCACAGTGGCAGATTTGTAAATACAACATTTCCTTACCATTTCTCACGCATTAGGGTTCGAACACTCGACGACCTATACGGATTCTCCTGCACAGTGGCAGATATGTAAATACGGCGCTTACTACCTATTTCTCACGCATTAGGGTTCCAACACTCGAACACCTATACAGATTCTCCTGCACAGTGGCAGATATGTAAATACGGCGTTTACTTACCATTTCTCACGCATTTGGGTTCGAACACTCGAACACCTAAATAGATTCTCCTGCACAGAGGCAGATATGTGAATACAACATTTCCTTACCATTTCTCACCCATTAGGGTTCGAACACTCGAACACCTATACGGATTTTCCTGCACAGTGGCAGATATGTAAATACGGCGCTTACTAACTATTTCTCACGCATTAGGGTTCCAACACTCGAACACCTATACGGATTCTCCGGCACAGTGGCAGATATGTAAAAACAACATTTCCTTACCATCTCCCAGGCATTAGGGTTCGAACACTCGAACACCTATACGGATTCTCCGGCACAGTGGCAGACATGTAAACACGGCATTTACTTACCATTTCTCACGCATTAGTGTTCGAACACTCGAACACCTATACGGATTCGTCTGCAGAGTGCCAGATATGTAAATACAACGTTTCCTTACCATTTCTCACGCATTAGGGTTCGAACACTCGAACACCTATACGGATTCTCCTGCACAGTGGCAGATATGTAACTACAGCGTTTACTTTCCATTTCTCACACATTAGGGTTCGAAGACTCGAACACCTATGCGTATTCTCCTGCACAGTGGCAGATATGTAAATACGGTGCTTACTAACCATTTCTCACGCATTAGGGTTCCAACACTCGAACACCTATACGGATTCTCCTGCACAGTGGCAGATTTGTAAATACAACATTTCCTTACCATTTCTCACGCATTAGGGTTCGAACACTCGACGACCTATACGGATTCTCCTGCACAGTGGCAGATATGTAAATACGGCGCTTACTAACTATTTCTCACGCATTAGGGTTCCAACACACGAACACCTATATGGATTCTCCTGCACAGTGGCAGATATGTAAATACGGCGTTTACTTACCATTTCTCACGCATTTGGGTTCGAACACTCGAACACCTATATAGATTCTCCTGCACAGAGGCAGATATGTAAATACAACATTTCCTTACCATTTCTCACCCATTAGGGTTCGAACACTCGAACACCTATATGGATTCTCCTGCATAGTGGCAGATATGTAAATACGGCGCTTACTAACTATTTCTCACGCATTAGGGTTCCAACACTCGAACACCTATACGGATTCTCCTGCACAGTGGCAGATATGTAAATACGGCATTTACTTACCATTTCTCACGCATTAGGGTTCGAACACTCGAACACCTATACGGATTCTCCTGCACAGTGGCAGATATGTAAATACAACATTTCCTTACCATTTCTCACGCATTAGGGTTCGAACACTCGAACACCTATACGGATTCACCTGCACAGTGGCGGATATGTAAATACAACGTTTCCTTACCATTTCTCACGCATTAGGGTTCGAACACTAGAACACCTATACGGATTCTCCTGCACAGTGGCAGATATGTAAATACGGCATTTACTTACCATTTCTCACGCATTAGGGTTCGAACACTCGAACACCTGTACGGATTCTCCTGCACAGTGGCAGATGTGTAAATACGGCATTTACTTACCATTTCTCACGCATTAGGGTTCGAACACTCGAACACCTATGCGGATTCTCCTGCACAGTTGCAGATATGTAACTACGGCGCTTACTAACCATTTCTCACGCATTAGGCTTCGAACACTGGAACACCTATACGGATTCTCCTGCACAGTGGCAGATATGTAAATACGGCGCTTACTAACTATTTCTCACGCATTAGGGTTCCAACACACGAACACCTATACAGATTCTCCTGCACAGTGGCAGATATGTAAATACGGCGGTTACTTACCATTTCTCACGCATTTGGGTTCGAACACTCGAACACCTATATAGATTCTCCTGCACAGTGGCAGGTATGTAAATACAACATTTCCTTACCATTTCTCACGCATTATGGTTCGAACACTCGAACACCTATACGGATTCTCCTGCACAGTGGCAGATATGTAAATATTGCGCTTACTAACTATTTCTCACGCATTAGGGTTCCAACACTCGAACACCTATACGGATTCTCCTGCACAGTGGCAGATATGTAAATACGGCATTTACTTACCATTTCTCACGCATTAGGGTTCGAACACTCGAACACCTATACGGATTCTCCTGCACAGTGGCGGATATGTAAATACAACATTTCCTTACCATTTCTAACGCATTAGGGTTCGAACACTCGAACACCTATACGGATTCCCCTGCACAGTGGCAGTTATGTAAATACAACGTTCCCTTACCATTTCTCACGCATTAGGGTTCGAACACTCGAACACCTATACGGATTCTCCTGCACAGTGGCAGATTTGTAAATACAACATTTCCTTACCATTTCTCACGCATTAGGGTTCGAACACTCGAACACCTATACGGATTCTCCTGCACAGTGGCAGATATGTAAATACGGCGCTTACTACCTATTTCTCACGCATTAGGGTTCCAACACACGAACACCTATACAGATTCTGCTGCACAGTGGCAGATATTTAAATACGGCGTTTACTTACCATTTCTCACGTATTTGGGTTCGAACACTCGAACACCTATATAGATTCTCCTGCACAGAGGCAGATATGTAAATACAACATTTCCTTACCATTTCTCACCCATTAGGGTTCGAACACTCGAACACCTATATGGATTCTCCTGCATAGTGGCAGATATGTAAATACGGCGCTTACTAACTATTTCTCACGCATTAGGGTTCCAACACTCGAACACCTATACGGATTCTCCTGCACAGTGGCAGATATGGAAATACGGCATTTACTTACCATTTCTCACGCATTAGGGTTCGAACACTCGAACACCTATACGGATTATCCTGCACAGTGGCAGATATGTAAATACAACATTTCCTTACCGTTTCTCACGCATTAGGGTTCGAACACTCGAACACCTATACGGATTCCCCTGCACAGTGGCAGTTATGTAAATACAACGTTCCCTTACCATTTCTCACGCATTAGGGTTCGAACACTCGAACACCTATACGGATTCTCCTGCACAGTGGCAGATATGTAAATACGGCATTTACTTACCATTTCTCACGCATTGGGGTTCGAACACTCGAACAACTATGCGGATTCTCCCGCACAGTGGCAGATATGTAACTACGGCGCTTACTAACCATTTCTCACGCATTAGGGTTCGAACACTCGAACACCTATACGGCTTCCCCCGCACAGTGGCAGTTATGCAAATACAACGTTCCCTTACCATTTCTCACTCATTAGGGTTCGAACACTCGAACACCTATACGGATTCTCCTGCACAGTGGCAGATATGTAAATACGGCATTTACTTACCATTTCTCACGCATTGGGGTTCGAACACTCGAACACCTATGGGGATTCTCCTGCACAGTGGCAGATATGTAACTACGGCGCTTACTAACCATTTCTCACGCATTAGGGTTCGAACACTCGAACACCTATACGGATTCTCCTGCACAGTGGCAGATATGTGAATACGGCGCTTACTAACTATTTCTCACGCATTAGGGTTCCAACACACGAACACCTATACGGATTCTCCTGCACAGTGGCAGATATGTAAATACGGCGGTTACTTACCATTTCTCACGCATTTGGGTTCGAACACTCGAACACCTATATAGATTCTCCTGCACAGTGGCAGATATGTAAATACAACATTTCCTTACCATTTCTCACGCATTATCGTTCGAACACTCGAACACCTATACGGATTCTCCTGCACAGTGGCAGATATGTAAATACGGCGCTTACTAACTATTTCTCACGCATTAGGGTTCCAACACTCGAACACCTATACGGATTCCCCTGCACAGTGGCAGATATGTAAATACGGCATTTACTTACCATTTCTCACGCATTAGGGTTCGAACACTCGAACACCTATACGGATTCTCCTGCACAGTGGCAGATATGTAAATACAACATTTCCTTACCATTTCTCACGCATTAGGGTTCGAACACTCGAACACCTATACGGATTCCCCTGCACAGTGGCAGTTATGTAAATACAACGTTCCCTTACCATTTCTTACACATTAGGGTTCGAACACTCGAACACCTATACGGATTCTCCTGCACAGTGGCAGATATGTAAATACGGCATTTACTTACCATTTCTCACGCATTAGGGTTCGAACACTCGAACACCTATACGGATTCTCCTGCACAGTGGCAGATATGTAAATACAACATTTCCTTACCATTTCTCACGCATTAGGGTTCGAACACTCGAACACCTATACGGATTCACCTGCACAGTGGCGGATATGTAAATACAACGTTTCCTTACCATTTCTCACGCATTAGGGTTCGAACACTAGAACACCTATACGGATTCTCCTGCACAGTGGCAGATATGTAAATACGGCATTTACTTACCATTTCTCACGCATTAGGGTTCGAACACTCGAACACCTGTACGGATTCTCCTGCACAGTGGCAGATGTGTAAATACGGCATTTACTTACCATTTCTCACGCATTAGGGTTCGAACACTCGAACACCTATGCGGATTCTCCTGCACAGTGGCAGATATGTAACTACGGCGCTTACTAACCATTTCTCACGCATTAGGCTTCGAACACAAGAACACCTATACGGATTCTCCTGCACAGTGGCAGATATGTAAATACGGCGCTTACTAACTATTTCTCACGCATTAGGGTTCCAACACACGAACACCTATACGGATTCTCCTGCACAGTGGCAGATATGTAAATACGGCGGTTACTTACCATTTCTCACGCATTTGGGTTCGAACACTCGAACACCTATATAGATTCTCCTGCACAGTGGCAGATATGTAAATACAACATTTCCTTACCATTTCTCACGCATTATCGTTCGAACACTCGAACACCTATACGGATTCTCCTGCACAGTGGCAGATATGTAAATACGGCGCTTACTAACAATTTCTCACGCATTAGGGTTCGAACACTCGAACACCTATACGGATTCTCCTGCACAGTGGCAGATATGTAAATACGGCATTTAATTACCATTTCTCACGCATTAGGGTTCGAACACTCGAACACCTATACGGATTCTCCTGCACAGTGGCAGATATGTAAATACAACATTTCCTTACCATTTCTCACGCATTAGGGTTCGAACACTCGAACACCTATACGGATTCACCTGCACAGTGGCGGATATGTAAATACAACGTTTCCTTACCATTTCTCACGCCAGAGGGTTCGAACACTAGAACACCTATACGGATTCTCCTGCACAGTGGCAGATATGTAAATACGGCATTTACTTACCATTTCTCACGCATTAGGGTTCGAACACTCGAACACCTGTACGGATTCTCCTGCACAGTGGCAGATGTGTAAATACGGCATTTACTTACCATTTCTCACGCATTAGGGTTCGAACACTCGAACACCTATGCGGATTCTCCTGCACAGTTGCAGATATGTAACTACGGCGCTTACTAACCATTTCTCACGCATTAGGCTTCGAACACTGGAACACCTATACGGATTCTCCTGCACAGTGGCAGATATGTAAATACGGCGCTTACTAACTATTTCTCACGCATTAGGGTTCCAACACACGAACACCTATACAGATTCTCCTGCACAGTGGCAGATATGTAAATACGGCGGTTACTTACCATTTCTCACGCATTTGGGTTCGAACACTCGAACACCTATATAGATTCTCCTGCACAGTGGCAGATATGTAAATACAACATTTCCTTACCATTTCTCACGCATTATGGTTCGAACACTCGAACACCTATACGGATTCTCCTGCACAGTGGCAGATATGTAAATATTGCGCTTACTAACTATTTCTCACGCATTAGGGTTCCAACACTCGAACACCTATACGGATTCTCCTGCACAGTGGCAGATATGTAAATACGGCATTTACTTACCATTTCTCACGCATTAGGGTTCGAACACTCGAACACCTTTACGGATTCTCCTGCACAGTGGCGGATATGTAAATACAACATTTCCTTACCATTTCTAACGCATTAGGGTTCGAACACTCGAACACCTATACGGATTCCCCTGCACAGTGGCAGTTATGTAAATACAACGTTCCCTTACCATTTCTCACGCATTAGGGTTCGAACACTCGAACACCTATACGGATTCTCCTGCACAGTGGCAGATTTGTAAATACAACATTTCCTTACCATTTCTCACGCATTAGGGTTCGAACACTCGAACACCTATACGGATTCTCCTGCACAGTGGCAGATATGTAAATACGGCGCTTACTACCTATTTCTCACGCATTAGGGTTCCAACACACGAACACCTATACAGATTCTGCTGCACAGTGGCAGATATTTAAATACGGCGTTTACTTACCATTTCTCACGCATTAGGGTTCGAACACTCGAACACCTATATAGATTCTCCTGCACAGAGGCAGATATGTAAATACAACATTTCCTTACCATTTCTCACCCATTAGGGTTCGAACACTCGAACACCTATATGGATTCTCCTGCATAGTGGCAGATATGTAAATACGGCGCTTACTAACTATTTCTCACGCATTAGGGTTCCAACACTCGAACACCTATACGGATTCTCCTGCACAGTGGCAGATATGTAAATACGGCATTTACTTACCATTTCTCACGCATTAGGGTTCGAACACTCGAACACCTATACGGATTATCCTGCACAGTGGCAGATATGTAAATACAACATTTCCTTACCGTTTCTCACGCATTAGGGTTCGAACACTCGAACACCTATACGGATTCCCCTGCACAGTGGCAGTTATGTAAATACAACGTTCCCTTACCATTTCTCACGCATTAGGGTTCGAACACTCGAACACCTATACAGATTCTCCTGCACAGTGGCAGATATGTAAATACGGCATTTACTTACCATTTCTCACGCATTGGGGTTCGAACACTCGAACAACTATGCGGATTCTCCCGCACAGTGGCAGATATGTAACTACGGCGCTTACTAACCATTTCTCACGCATTAGGGTTCGAACACTCGAACACCTATACGGCTTCCCCCGCACAGTGGCAGTTATGCAAATACAACGTTCCCTTACCATTTCTCACTCGTTAGGGTTCGAACACTCGAACACCTATACGGATTCTCCTGCACAGTGGCAGATATGTAAATACGGCATTTACTTACCATTTCTCACGCATTGGGGTTCGAACACTCGAACACCTATGGGGATTCTCCTGCACAGTGGCAGATATGTAACTACGGCGCTTACTAACCATTTCTCACGCATTAGGGTTCGAACACTCGAACACCTATACGGATTCTCCTGCACAGTGGCAGATATGTGAATACGGCGCTTACTAACTATTTCTCACGCATTAGGGTTCCAACACACGAACACCTATACGGATTCTCCTGCACAGTGGCAGATATGTAAATACGGCGGTTACTTACCATTTCTCACGCATTTGGGTTCGAACACTCGAACACCTATATAGATTCTCCTGCACAGTGGCAGATATGTAAATACAACATTTCCTTACCATTTCTCACGCATTATCGTTCGAACACTCGAACACCTATACGGATTCTCCTGCACAGTGGCAGATATGTAAATACGGCGCTTACTAACTATTTCTCACGCATTAGGGTTGCAACACTCGAACACCTATACGGATTCCCCTGCACAGTGGCAGATATGTAAATACGGCATTTACTTACCATTTCTCACGCATTAGGGTTCGAACAGTCGAACACCTATACGGATTCTCCTGCACAGTGGCAGATATGTAAATACAACATTTCCTTACCATTTCTCACGCATTAGGGTTCGAACACTCGAACACCTATACGGATTCCCCTGCACAGTGGCAGTTATGTAAATACAACGTTCCCTTACCATTTCTCACGCATTAGGGTTCGAACACTCGAACACCTATACGGATTCTCCTGCACAGTGGCAGATATGTAAATACGGCATTTACTTACCATTTCTCACGCATTAGGGTTCGAACACTCGAACACCTATACGGATTCTCCTGCACAGTGGCAGATATGTAAATACAACATTTCCTTACCATTTCTCACGCATTAGGGTTCGAACACTCGAACACCTATACGGATTCACCTGCACAGTGGCGGATATGTAAATACAACGTTTCCTTACCATTTCTCACGCATTAGGGTTCGAACACTAGAACACCTATACGGATTCTCCTGCACAGTGGCAGATATGTAAATACGGCATTTACTTACCATTTCTCACGCATTAGGGTTCGAACACTCGAACACCTGTACGGATTCTCCTGCACAGTGGCAGATGTGTAAATACGGCATTTACTTACCATTTCTCACGCATTAGGGTTCGAACACTCGAACACCTATGCGGATTCTCCTGCACAGTGGCAGATATGTAACTACGGCGCTTACTAACCATTTCTCACGCATTAGGCTTCGAACACAAGAACACCTATACGGATTCTCCTGCACAGTGGCAGATATGTAAATACGGCGCTTACTAACTATTTCTCACGCATTAGGGTTCCAACACACGAACACCTATACGGATTCTCCTGCACAGTGGCAGATATGTAAATACGGCGGTTATTTACCATTTCTCACGCATTTGGGTTCGAACACTCGAACACCTATATAGATTCTCCTGCACAGTGGCAGATATGTAAATACAACATTTCCTTACCATTTCTCACGCATTATCGTTCGAACACTCGAACACCTATACGGATTCTCCTGCACAGTGGCAGATATGTAAATACGGCGCTTACTAACAATTTCTCACGCATTAGGGTTCGAACACTCGAACACCTATACGGATTCTCCTGCACAGTGGCAGATATGTAAATACGGCATTTACTTACCATTTCTCACGCATTAGGGTTCGAACACTCGAACACCTATACGGATTCTCCTGCACAGTGGCAGATATGTAAATACAACATTTCCTTACCATTTCTCACGCATTAGGGTTCGAACACTCGAACACCTATACGGATTCACCTGCACAGTGGCGGATATGTAAATACAACGTTTCCTTACCATTTCTCACGCATTAGGGTTCGAACACTAGAACACCTATACGGATTCTCCTGCACAGTGGCAGATATGTAAATACGGCATTTACTTACCATTTCTCACGCATTACGGTTCGAACACTCGAACACCTGTACGGATTCTCCTGCACAGTGGCAGATGTGTAAATACGGCATTTACTTACCATTTCTCACGCATTAGGGTTCGAACACTCGAACACCTATGCGGATTCTCCTGCACAGTGGCAGATATGTAACTACGGCGCTTACTAACCATTTCTCACGCATTAGGCTTCGAACACAAGAACACCTATACGGATTCTCCTGCACAGTGGCAGATATGTAAATACGGCGCTTACTAACTATTTCTCACGCATTAGGGTTCCAACACACGAACACCTATACGGATTCTCCTGCACAGTGGCAGATATGTAAATACGGCGCTTACTAACAATTTCTCACGCATTAGGGTTCGAACACTCGAACACCTATACGGATTCTCCTGCACAGTGGCAGATATGTAAATACGGCATTTACTTACCATTTCTCACGCATTAGGGTTCGAACACTCGAACACCTATACGGATTCTCCTGCACAGTGGCAGATATGTAAATACAACATTTCCTTACCATTTCTCACGCATTAGGGTTCGAACACTCGAACACCTATACGGATTCACCTGCACAGTGGCGGATATGTAAATACAACGTTTCCTTACCATTTCTCACGCATTAGGGTTCGAACACTAGAACACCTATACGGATTCTCCTGCACAGTGGCAGATATGTAAATACGGCATTTACTTACCATTTCTCACGCATTACGGTTCGAACACTCGAACACCTGTACGGATTCTCCTGCACAGTGGCAGATGTGTAAATACGGCATTTACTTACCATTTCTCACGCATTAGGGTTCGAACACTCGAACACCTATGCGGATTCTCCTGCACAGTGGCAGATATGTAACTACGGCGCTTACTAACCATTTCTCACGCATTAGGCTTCGAACACAAGAACACCTATACGGATTCTCCTGCACAGTGGCAGATATGTAAATACGGCGCTTACTAACTATTTCTCACGCATTAGGGTTCCAACACACGAACACCTATACGGATTCTCCTGCACAGTGGCAGATATGTAAATACGGCGGTTACTTACCATTTCTCACGCATTTGGGTTCGAACACTCGAACACCTATATAGATTCTCCTGCACAGTGGCAGATATGTAAATACAACATTTCCTTACCATTTCTCACGCATTATCGTTCGAACACTCGAACACCTATACGGATTCTCCTGCACAGTGGCAGATATGTAAATACGGCGCTTACTAACAATTTCTCACGCATTAGGGTTCCAACACTCGAACACCTATACGGATTCTCCTGCACAGTGGTAGATATGTAAATACGGCATTTACTTACCATTTCTCACGCATTAGGGTTCGAACACTCGAACACCTATACGGATTCTCCTGCACAGTGGCAGATATGTAAATACAACATTTCCTTACCATTTCTCACGCAGTAGGGTTCGAACACTCGAACACCTATACGGATTCCCTTGCACAGTGGCAGTTATGTAAATACAACGTTCCCTTACCATTTCTCACGCATTAGGGTTCGAACACTCGAACACCTATACGGATTCACCTGCACAGTGGCGGATATGTAAATACAACGTTTCCTTACCATTTCTCACGCATTAGGGTTCGAACACTAGAACACCTATACGGATTCTCCTGCACAGTGGCAGATATGTAAATACGGCATTTACTTACCATTTCTCACGCATTAGGGTTCGAACACTCGAACACCTATACGGATTCTCCTGCACAGTGGCAGATATGTAAATACGGCATTTACTTACCATTTCTCACGCATTGGGGTTCGAACACTCGAACAACTATGCGGATTCTCCCGCACAGTGGCAGATATGTAACTACGGCGCTTACTAACCATTTCTCACGCATTAGGGTTCGAACACTCGAACACCTATACGGCTTCCCCCGCACAGTGGCAGTTATGCAAATACAACGTTCCCTTACCATTTCTCACTCATTAGGGTTCGAACACTCGAACACCTATACGGATTCTCCTGCACAGTGGCAGATATGTAAATACGGCATTTACTTACCATTTCTCACGCATTGGGGTTCGAACACTCGAACACCTATGGGGATTCTCCTGCACAGTGGCAGATATGTAACTACGGCGCTTACTAACCATTTCTCACGCATTAGGGTTCGAACACTCGAACACCTATACGGATTCTCCTGCACAGTGGCAGATATGTGAATACGGCGCTTACTAACTATTTCTCACGCATTAGGGTTCCAACACACGAACACCTATACGGATTCTCCTGCACAGTGGCAGATATGTAAATACGGCGGTTACTTACCATTTCTCACGCATTTGGGTTCGAACACTCGAACACCTATATAGATTCTCCTGCACAGTGGCAGATATGTAAATACAACATTTCCTTACCATTTCTCACGCATTATCGTTCGAACACTCGAACACCTATACGGATTCCCCTGCACAGTGGCAGATATGTAAATACGGCGCTTACTAACTATTTCTCACGCATTAGGGTTCCAACACTCGAACACCTATACGGATTCCCCTGCACAGTGGCAGATATGTAAATACGGCATTTACTTACCATTTCTCACGCATTAGGGTTCGAACACTCGAACACCTATACGGATTCTCCTGCACAGTGGCAGATATGTAAATACAACATTTCCTTACCATTTCTCACGCATTAGGGTTCGAACACTCGAACACCTATACGGATTCCCCTGCACAGTGGCAGTTATGTAAAAACAACGTTCCCTTACCATTTCTCACGCATTAGGGTTCGAACACTCGAACACCTATACGGATTCTCCTGCACAGTGGCAGATATGTAAATACGGCATTTACTTACCATTTCTCACGCATTAGGGTTCGAACACTCGAACACCTATACGGATTCTCCTGCACAGTGGCAGATATGTAAATACAACATTTCCTTACCATTTCTCACGCATTAGGGTTCGAACACTCGAACACCTATACGGATTCACCTGCACAGTGGCGGATATGTAAATACAACGTTTCCTTACCATTTCTCACGCATTAGGGTTCGAACACTAGAACACCTAGACGGATTCTCCTGCACAGTGGCAGATATGTAAATACGGCATTTACTTACCATTTCTCACGCATTAGGGTTCGAACACTCGAACACTTGTACGGATTCTCCTGCACAGTGGCAGATGTGTAAATACGGCATTTACTTACCATTTCTCACGCATTAGGGTTCGAACACTCGAACACCTATGCGGATTCTCCTGCACAGTGGCAGACATGTAACTACGGCGCTCACTAACCATTTCTCACGCATTAGGCTTCGAACACAAGAACACCTATACAGATTCTCCTGCACAGTGGCAGATATGTAAATACGGCGCTTACTAACTATTTCTCACGCATTAGGGTTCCAACACACGAACACCTATACGGATTCTCCTGCACAGTGGCAGATATGTAAATACGGCGGTTACTTACCATTTCTCACGCATTTGGGTTCGAACACTCGAACACCTATATAGATTCTCCTGCACAGTGGCAGATATGTAAATACAACATTTCCTTACCATTTCTCACGCATTATCGTTCGAACACTCGAACACCTATACGGATTCCCCTGCACAGTGGCAGATATGTAAATACGGCGCTTACTAACTATTTCTCACGCATTAGGGTTCCAACACTCGAACACCTATACGGATTCCCCTGCATAGTGGCAGATATGTAAATACGGCATTTACTTACCATTTCTCACGCATTAGGGTTCGAACACTCGAACACCTATACGGATTCTCCTGCACAGTGGCAGATATGTAAATACAACATTTCCTTACCATTTCTCACGCATTAGGGTTCGAACACTCGAACACCTATACGGATTCCCCTGCACAGTGGCAGTTATGTAAATACAACGTTCCCTTACCATTTCTCACGCATTAGGGTTCGAACACTCGAACACCTATACGGATTCTCCTGCACAGTGGCAGATATGTAAATACGGCATTTACTTACCATTTCTCACGCATTAGGGTTCGAACACTCGAACACCTATACGGATTCTCCTGCACAGTGGCAGATATGTAAATACAACATTTCCTTACCATTTCTCACGCATTAGGGTTCGAACACTCGAACACCTATACGGATTCACCTGCACAGTGGCGGATATGTAAATACAACGTTTCCTTACCATTTCTCACGCATTAGGGTTCGAACACTAGAACACCTATACGGATTCTCCTGCACAGTGGCAGATATGTAAATACGGCATTTAGTTACCATTTCTCACGCATTAGGGTTCGAACACTCGAACACCTGTACGGATTCTCCTGCACAGTGGCAGATGTGTAAATACGGCATTTACTTACCATTTCTCACGCATTAGGGTTCGAACACTCGAACACCTATGCGGATTCTCCTGCACAGTGGCAGATATGTAACTACGGCGCTTACTAACCATTTCTCACGCATTAGGCTTCGAACACAAGAACACCTATACAGATTCTCCTGCACAGTGGCAGATATGTAAATACGGCGCTTACTAACTATTTCTCACGCATTTGGGTTCGAACACTCGAACACCTATATAGATTCTCCTGCACAGTGGCATATATGTAAATACAACATTTCCTTACCATTTCTCACGCATTATCGTTCGAACACTCGAACACCTATACGGATTCTCCTGCACAGTGGCAGATATGTAAATACGGCGCTTACTAACAATTTCTCACGCATTAGGGTTCCAACACTCGAACACCTATACGGATTCTCCTGCACAGTGGCAGATATGTAAATACGGCATTTACTTACCATTTCTCACGCATTAGGGTTCGAACACTCGAACACCTATACGGATTCTCCTGCACAGTGGCAGATATGTAAATACAACATTTCCTTACCATTTCTCACGCATTAGGGTTCGAACACTCGAACACCTATACGGATTCCCTTGCACAGTGGCAGTTATGTAAATACAACGTTCCCTTACCATTTCTCACGCATTAGGGTTCGAACACTCGAACACCTATACGGATTCACCTGCACAGTGGCGGATATGTAAATACAACGTTTCCTTACCATTTCTCACGCATTAGGGTTCGAACACTAGAACACCTATACGAATTCTCCTGCACAGTGGCAGATATGTAAATACGGCATTTACTTACCATTTCTCACGCATTAGGGTTCGAACACTCGAACACCTATACGGATTCTCCTGCACAGTGGCAGATATGTAAATACGGCATTTACTTACCATTTCTCACGCATTGGGGTTCGAACACTCGAACAACTATGCGGATTCTCCCGCACAGTGGCAGATATGTAACTACGGCGCTTACTAACCATTTCTCACGCATTAGGGTTCGAACACTCGAACACCTATACGGCTTCCCCCGCACAGTGGCAGTTATGCAAATACAACGTTCCCTTACCATTTCTCACTCATTAGGGTTCGAACACTCGAACACCTATACGGATTCTCCTGCACAGTGGCAGATATGTAAATACGGCATTTACTTACCATTTCTCACGCATTGGGGTTCGAACACTCGAACACCTATGGGGATTCTCCTGCACAGTGGCAGATATGTAACTACGGCGCTTACTAACCATTTCTCACGCATTAGGGTTCGAACACTCGAACACCTATACGGATTCTCCTGCACAGTGGCAGATATGTGAATACGGCGCTTACTAACTATTTCTCACGCATTAGGGTTCCAACACACGAACACCTATACGGATTCTCCTGCACAGTGGCAGATATGTAAATACGGCGGTTACTTACCATTTCTCACGCATTTGGGTTCGAACACTCGAACACCTATATAGATTCTCCTGCACAGTGGCAGATATGTAAATACAACATTTCCTTCCCATTTCTCACGCATTATCGTTCGAACACTCGAACACCTATACGGATTCTCCTGCACAGTGGCAGATATGTAAATACGGCGCTTACTAACTATTTCTCACGCATTAGGGTTCCAACACTCGAACACCTATACGGATTCTCCTGCACAGTGGCAGATATGTAAATACGGCATTTACTTACCATTTCTCACGCATTAGGGTTCGAACACTCGAACACCTATACGGATTCTCCTGCACAGTGGCAGATATGTAAATACAACATTTCCTTACCATTTCTCACGCATTAGGGTTCGAACACTCGAACACCTATACGGATTCCCCTGCACAGTGGCAGTTATGTAAATACAACGTTCCCTTACCATTTCTCACGCATTAGGGTTCGAACACTCGAACACCTATACGGATTCTCCTGCACAGTGGTAGATATGTAAATACGGCATTTACTTACCATTTCTCACGCATTAGGGTTCGAACACTCGAACACCTATACGGATTCTCCTGCACAGTGGCAGATATGTAAATACAACATTTCCTTACCATTTCTCACGCATTAGGGTTCGAACACTCGAACACCTATACGGATTCACCTGCACAGTGGCGGATATGTAAATACAACGTTTCCTTACCATTTCTCACGCATTAGGGTTCGAACACTAGAACACCTATACGGATTCTCCTGGACAGTGGCAGATATGTAAATACGGCATTTACTTACCATTTCTCACGCATTAGGGTTCGAACACTCGAACACCTGTACGGATTCTCCTGCACAGTGGCAGATGTGTAAATACGGCATTTACTTACCATTTCTCACGCATTAGGGTTCGAACACTCGAACACCTACGCGGATTCTCCTGCACAGTGGCAGATATCTAACTACGGCGCTTACTAACCATTTCTCACGCATTAGGCTTCGAACACTCGAACACCTATACGGATTCTCCTGCACAGTGGCAGATATGTAAATACGGCGCTTACTAACTATTTCTCACCCATTAGGGTTCCAACACACGAACACCTATACGGATTCTCCTGCATAGTGGCAGATATGTAAATACGGCGGTTACTTACCATTTCTCACGCATTTGGGTTCGAACACTCGAACACCTATATAGATTCTCCTGCACAGTGGCAGATATGTAAATACAACATTTCCTTACCATTTCTCACGCATTATGGTTCGAACACTCGAACACCTATACGGATTCTCCTGCACAGTGGCGGATATGTAAATATTGCGCTTACTAACTATTTCTCACGAATTAGGGTTCCAACACTCGAACACCTATACGGATTCTCCTGCACAGTGGCAGATATGTAAATACGGCATTTACTTACCATTTCTCACGCATTAGGGTTCGAACACTCGAACACCTATACGGATTCTCCTGCACAGTGGCGGATATGTAAATACAACATTTCCTTACCATTTCTAACGCATTAGGGTTCGAACACTCGAACACCTATACGGATTCCCCTGCACAGTGGCAGTTATGTAAATACAATGTTCCCTTACCATTTCTCACGCATTAGGGTTCGAACACTCGAACACCTATACGGATTCTCCTACACAGTGGCAGATTTGTAAATACCACATTTCCTTACCATTTCTCACGCATTAGGGTTCGAACACTCGAACACCTATACGGATTCTCCTGCACAGTGGCAGATATGTAAATACGGCGCTTACTACCTATTTCTCACGCATTAGGGTTCCAACACACGAACACCTATACAGATTCTCCTGCACAGTGGCAGATATGTAAATACGGCGTTTACTTACCATTTCTCACGTATTTGGGTTCGAACACTCGAACACCTATATAGATTCTCCTGCACAGGGGCAGATATGTAAATACAACAGTTCCTTACCATTTCTCACCCATTAGGGTTCGAACACTCGAACACCTATACGGATACTCCTGCAGAGTGGCAGAAATGTGAATACGGCGCTTACTAACTATTTCTCACGCTTTAGGGTTCCAACACTCGAACACCTATACGGATTCTCCTGCAAGTGGCAGATATGTAAATACGGCATTTACTTACCATTTCTCACGCATTAGGGTTCGAACACTCGAACACCTATACGGATTCTCCTGCACAGTGGCAGATATGTAAATACAACATTTCCTTACCATTTCTCACGCATTAGGGTTCGAACACTCGAACACCTATACGGATTCCCCTGCACAGTGGCAGTTATGTAAATACAACGTTCCCTTACCATTTCTCACGCATTAGGGTTCGAACACTCGAACACCTATACGGATTCTCCTGCACAGTGGCAGATATGTAAATACGGCATTTACTTACCATTTCTCACGCATTGGGGTTCGAACACTCGAACAACTATGCGGATTCTCCCGCACAGTGGCAGATATGTAACTACGGCGCTTACTAACCATTTCTCACGCATTAGGGTTCGAACACTCGAACACCTATACGGCTTCCCCCGCACAGTGGCAGTTATGCAAATACAACGTTGCCTTACCATTTCTCACGCATTAGGGTTCGAACACTCGAAGACCTATACGGATTCTCCTGCACAGTGACAGATATGTGAATACGGCATTTACTTACCATTTCTCACGCGTTGGGGTTCGAACACTCGAACACCTATGGGGATTCTCCTGCACAGTGGCAGATATGTAACTACGGCGCTTACTAACCATTTCTCACGCATTAGGGTTCGAACACTCGAACACGTATACGGATTCTCCTGCACAGTGGCAGATATGTGAATACGGCGCTTACTAACTATTTCTCACGCATTAGGGTTCCAACACACGAACACCTATACGGATTCTCCTGCACAGTGGCAGATATGTAAATACGGCGGTTACTTACCATTTCTCACGCATTTGGGTTCGAACACTCGAACACCTATATAGATTCTCCTGCACAGTGGCAGATATGTAAATACAACATTTCCTTACCATTTCTCACGCATTATCGTTCGAACACTCGAACACCTATACGGATTCTCCTGCACAGTGGCAGATATGTAAATACGGCGCTTACTACCAATTTCTCACGCATTAGGGTTCCAACATTCGAACACCTATACGGATTCTCCTGCACAGTGGCAGATATGTAAATACGGCATTTACTTACCATTTCTCACGCATTAGGGTTCGAACACTCGAACACCTATACGGATTCTCCTGCACAGTGGCAGATATGTAAATACAACATTTCCTTACCATTTCTCACGCATTAGGGTTCGAACACTCGAACACCTATACGGATTCCCTTGCACAGTGGCAGTTATGTAAATACAACGTTCCCTTACCATTTCTCACACATTAGGGTTCGAACACTCGAACACCTATACGGATTCTCCAGCACAGTGGCAGATATGTAAATACGGCATTTACTTACCATTTCTCACGCATTGGGGTTCGAACACTCGAACACCTATGCGGATTCTCCTGCACAGTGGCAGATATGTAACTACGGCGCTTACTAACCATTTCTCACGCATTAGGGTTCGAACACTCGAGCACCTATACGTATTCCCCTGCACAGTGGCAGTTATGTAAATACAACGTTCCCTTACCATTTCTCACGCATTAGGGTTCGAACACTCGAACACCTATACGGATTCTCCTGCACAGTGGCAGATATGTAAATACGGCATTTACTTACCATTTCTCACGCATTGGGGTTCGAACACTCGAACACCTATGCGGATTCTCCTGCACAGTGGCAGATATGTAACTACGGCGCTTACTAACCATTTCTCACGCATTAGGGTTCGAACACTCGAACACCTATACGGATTCTCCTGCACAGTGGCAGATATGTAAATACGGCGCTTACTCACTATTTCTCACGCATTAGGGTTCCAACACACGAACACCTATACGGATTCTCCTGCACAGTGGCAGATATGTAAATACGGCGGTTACTTACCATTTCTCACGCATTTGGGTTCGAACACTCGAACACCTATATAGATTCTCCTGCACAGTGGCAGATATGTAAATACAACATTTCCTTACCATTTCTCACGCATTATGGTTCGAACACTCGAACACCTATACGGATTCTCCTGCACAGTGGCAGATATGTAAATACGGCGCTTACTAACTATTTCTCACGCATTAGGGTCCCAACACTCGAACACCTATACGGATTCTCCTGCATAGTGGCAGATATGTAAATACGGCATTTACTTACCATTTCTCACGCATTAGGGTTCGAACACTCGAACACCTATACGGATTCTCCTGTATAGTGGCGGATATGTAAATACAACATTTCCTTACCATTTCTCACGCATTAGGGTTCGAACACTCGAACACCTATACGGATTCTCCTGTATAGTGGCGGATATGTAAATACAACATTTCCTTACCATTTCTCACGCATTAGGGTTCGAACACTCGAACACCTATACGGATTCCCCTGCACAGTGGCAGTTATGTAAATACAACGTTCCCTTACCATTTCTCACGCATTAGGGTTCGAACACTCGAACACGTATACGGATTCTCCTGCACAGTGGCAGATTTGTAAATACAACATTTCCTTACCATTTCTCACGCATTTGGGTTCGAACACTCGAACACCTATACGGATTCTCCTGCACAGTGGCAGATATGTAAATACGGCGCTTACTAACTATTTCTCACGCATTAGGGTTCCAACACACGAACACCTATACGGATTCTCCTGCACAGTGGCAGATATGTAAATACGGCGTTTACTTACCATTTCTCACGCATTTGGGTTCGAACACTCGAACACCTATATAGATTCTCCTGCACAGAGGCAGATATGTAAATACAACATTTCCTTACCATTTCTCACCCATTAGGGTTCGAACACTCGAACACCTATACGGATTTTCCTGCACAGTGGCAGATATGTAAATACGGCGCTTACTAACTATTTCTCACGCATTAGGGTTCCAACACTCGAACACCTATACGGATTCTCCGGCACAGTGGCAGATATGTAAAAACAACATTTCCTTACCATCTCCCAGGCATTAGGGTTCGAACACTCGAACACCTATACGGATTCTCCTGCACAGTGGCAAACATGTAAACACGGCATTTACTTACCATTTCTCACGCATTAGTGTTCGAACACTCGAACACCTATACGGATTCGTCTGCAGAGTGCCAGATATGTAAATACAACGTTTCCTTACCATTTCTCACGCATTCGGGTTCGTACACTCAAACACCTATACGGATTCTCCTGCACAGTGGCAGATATGTAACTACGGCGTTTACTTTCCATTTCTCACGCATTAGGGTTCGAAGACTCGAACACCTATGCGTATTCTCCTGCACAGTGGTAGATATGTAAATACGGTGCTTACTAACCATTTCTCACGCATTATGGTTCCAACACTCGAACACCTATACGGATTCTCCTGCACAGTGGCAGATTTGTAAATACAACATTTCCTTACCATTTCTCACGCATTAGGGTTCGAACACTCGACGACCTATACGAATTCTCCTGCACAGTGGCAGATATGTAAATACGGCGCTTACTAACTATTTCTCACGCATTAGGGTTCCAACACACGAACACCTATATGGATTCTCCTGCACAGTGGCAGATATGTAAATACGGCGTTTACTTACCATTTCTCACGCATTTGGGTTCGAACACTCGAACACCTATATAGATTCTCCTGCACAGAGGCAGATACGTAAATACAACATTTCCTTACCATTTCTCACCCATTAGGGTTCGAACACTCGAACACCTATACGGATTCTCCTGCACAGTGGCAGATATGTAAATACGGCGCTTACTAACTATTTCTCACGCATTAGGGTTCCAACACTCGAACACCTATACGGATTCTCCTGCACAGTGGCAGATATGTAAATACGGCATTTACTTACCATTTCTCACGCATTAGGGTTCGAACACTCGAACACCTATACGGATTCTCCTGCACAGGGGCAGATATGTAAATACAACATTTCCTTACCATTTCTCACGCATTAGGGTTCGAACACTCGAACACCTATACGGATTCACCTGCACAGTGGCAGATATGTAAATACAACGTTTCCTTACCATTTCTCACGCATTAGGGTTCGAACACTCGAGCACCTATACGGATTCTCCTGCACGGTGGCAGATATGTAAATACGGAATTTACTTACCATTTCTCACGCATTAGGGTTCGAACACTCGAACACCTATACGGATTCTCCTGCACAGTGGCAGATGTGTAAATACGGCATTTACTTACCATTTCTCACGCATTAGGGTTCGAACACTCGAACACCTATGCGGATTCTCCTGCACAGTGGCAGATATGTAACTACGGCGCTTACTAACCATTTCTCACGCATTAGGGTTCGAACACTCGAACACCTATACGGATTCTCCTGCACAGTGGCAGATATGTAAATACGGCGCTTACTAACTATTTCTCACGCATTAGGGTTCCAACACACGAACACCTATACGGATTCTCCTGCACAGTGGCAGATATGTAAATACGGCGGTTACTTACCATTTCTCACGCATTTGGGTTCGAACACTCGAACACCTATATAGATTCTCCTGCACAGTGGCAGATATGTAAATACAACATTTCCTTACCATTTCTCACGCATTATGGTTCGAACACTCGAACACCTATACGGATTCTCCTGCACAGTGGCAGATATGTAAATATTGCGCTTACTAACTATTTCTCACGCATTAGGGTTCCAACACTCGAACACCTATACGGATTCTCCTGCACAGTGGCAGATATGTAAATACGGCATTTACTTACCATTTCTCACGCATTAGGGTTCGAACACTCGAACACCTATACGGATTCTCCTGCACAGTGGCGGATATGTAAATACAACATTTCCTTACCATTTCTCACGCATTAGGGTTCGAACACTCGAACACCTATACGGATTCCCCTGCACAGTGGCAGTTATGTAAATACAACGTTCCCTTACCATTTCTCACGCATTAGGGTTCGAACACTCGAACACCTATACGGATTCTCCTGCACAGTGGCAGATTTGTAAATACAACATTTCATTACCATTTCTCACGCATTAGCGTTCGAACACTCGAACACCTATACGGATTCTCCTGCACAGTGGCAGATATGTAAATACGGCGCTTACTAACTATTTCTCACGCATTAGGGTTCCAACACACGAACACCTATGCAGATTCTCCTGCACAGTGGCAGATATGTAAATACGGCGTTTACTTACCATTTCTCACGCATTTGGGTTCGAACACTCGAACACCTATATAGATTCTCCTGCACAGAGGCAGATATGTAAATACAACATTTCCTTACCATTTCTCACCCATTAGGGTTCGAACACTCGAACACCTATACGGATTCTCCTGCACAGTGGCAGATATGTAAATACGGCGCTTACTCACTATTTCTCACGCATTAGGGTTCCAACACACGAACACCTATACGGATTCTCCTGCACAGTGGCAGATATGTAAATACGGCGGTTACTTACCATTTCTCACGCATTTGGGTTCGAACACTCGAACACCTATATAGATTCTCCTGCACAGTGGCAGATATGTAAATACAACATTTCCTTACCATTTCTCACGCATTATGGTTCGAACACTCGAACACCTATACGGATTCTCCTGCACAGTGGCAGATATGTAAATACGGCGCTTACTAACTATTTCTCACGCATTAGGGTTCCAACACTCGAACACCTATACGGATTCTCCTGCACAGTGGCAGATATGTAAATACGGCATTTACTTACCATTTCTCACGCATTAGGGTTCGAACACTCGAACACCTATACGGATTCTCCTGTATAGTGGCGGATATGTAAATACAACATTTCCTTACCATTTCTCACGCATTAGGGTTCGAACACTCGAACACCTATACGGATTCTCCTGTATAGTGGCGGATATGTAAATACAACATTTCCTTACCATTTCTCACGCATTAGGGTTCGAACACTCGAACACCTATACGGATTCCCCTGCACAGTGGCAGTTATGTAAATACAACGTTCCCTTACCATTTCTCACGCATTAGGGTTCGAACACTCGAACACGTATACGGATTCTCCTGCACAGTGGCAGATTTGTAAATACAACATTTCCTTACCATTTCTCACGCATTAGGGTTCGAACACTCGAACACCTATACGGATTCTCCTGCACAGTGGCAGATATGTAAATACGGCGCTTACTAACTATTTCTCACGCATTAGGGTTCCAACACACGAACACCTATACGGATTCTCCTGCACAGTGGCAGATATGTAAATACGGCGTTTACTTACCATTTCTCACGCATTTGGGTTCGAACACTCGAACACCTATATAGATTCTCCTGCACAGAGGCAGATATGTAAATACAACATTTCCTTACCATTTCTCACCCATTAGGGTTCGAACACTCGAACACCTATACGGATTTTCCTGCACAGTGGCAGATATGTAAATACGGCGCTTACTAACTATTTCTCACGCATTAGGGTTCCAACACTCGAACACCTATACGGATTCTCCGGCACAGTGGCAGATATGTAAAAACAACATTTCCTTACCATCTCCCAGGCATTAGGGTTCGAACACTCGAACACCTATACGGATTCTCCTGCACAGTGGCAAACATGTAAACACGGCATTTACTTACCATTTCTCACGCATTAGTGTTCGAACACTCGAACACCTATACGGATTCGTCTGCAGAGTGCCAGATATGTAAATACAACGTTTCCTTACCATTTCTCACGCATTAGGGTTCGTACACTCAAACACCTATACGGATTCTCCTGCACAGTGGCAGATATGTAACTACGGCGTTTACTTTCCATTTCTCACGCATTAGGGTTCGAAGACTCGAACACCTATGCGTATTCTCCTGCACAGTGGTAGATATGTAAATACGGTGCTTACTAACCATTTCTCACGCATTATGGTTCCAACACTCGAACACCTATACGGATTCTCCTGCACAGTGGCAGATTTGTAAATACAACATTTCCTTACCATTTCTCACGCATTAGGGTTCGAACACTCGACGACCTATACGAATTCTCCTGCACAGTGGCAGATATGTAAATACGGCGCTTACTAACTATTTCTCACGCATTAGGGTTCCAACACACGAACACCTATATGGATTCTCCTGCACAGTGGCAGATATGTAAATACGGCGTTTACTTACCATTTCTCACGCATTTGGGTTCGAACACTCGAACACCTATATAGATTCTCCTGCACAGAGGCAGATACGTAAATACAACATTTCCTTACCATTTCTCACCCATTAGGGTTCGAACACTCGAACACCTATACGGATTCTCCTGCACAGTGGCAGATATGTAAATACGGCGCTTACTAACTATTTCTCACGCATTAGGGTTCCAACACTCGAACACCTATACGGATTCTCCTGCACAGTGGCAGATATGTAAATACGGCATTTACTTACCATTTCTCACGCATTAGGGTTCGAACACTCGAACACCTATACGGATTCTCCTGCACAGGGGCAGATATGTAAATACAACATTTCCTTACCATTTCTCACGCATTAGGGTTCGAACACTCGAACACCTATACGGATTCACCTGCACAGTGGCAGATATGTAAATACAACGTTTCCTTACCATTTCTCACGCATTAGGGTTCGAACACTCGAGCACCTATACGGATTCTCCTGCACGGTGGCAGATATGTAAATACGGAATTTACTTACCATTTCTCACGCATTAGGGTTCGAACACTCGAACACCTATACGGATTCTCCTGCACAGTGGCAGATGTGTAAATACGGCATTTACTTACCATTTCTCACGCATTAGGGTTCGAACACTCGAACACCTATGCGGATTCTCCTGCACAGTGGCAGATATGTAACTACGGCGCTTACTAACCATTTCTCACGCATTAGGGTTCGAACACTCGAACACCTATACGGATTCTCCTGCACAGTGGCAGATATGTAAATACGGCGCTTACTAACTATTTCTCACGCATTAGGGTTCCAACACACGAGCACCTATACGGATTCTCCTGCACAGTGGCAGATATGTAAATACGGCGGTTACTTACCATTTCTCACGCATTTGGGTTCGAACACTCGAACACCTATATAGATTCTCCTGCACAGTGGCAGATATGTAAATACAACATTTCCTTACCATTTCTCACGCATTATGGTTTGAACACTCGAACACCTATACGGATTCTCCTGCACAGTGGCAGATATGTAAATATTGCGCTTACTAACTATTTCTCACGCATTAGGGTTCCAACACTCGAACACCTATACGGATTCTCCTGCACAGTGAAATACGGCATTTACTTACCATTTCTCACGCATTAGGGTTCGAAACACTCGAACACCTATACGGATTCTCCTGCACAGTGGCGGATATGTAAATACAACATTTCCTTACCATTTCTCACGCATTAGGGTTCGAACACTCGAACACCTATACGGATTCCCCTGCACAGTGGCAGTTATGTAAATACAACGTTCCCCTTACCATTTCTCACGCATTAGGGTTCGAACACTCGAACACCTATACGGATTCTCCTGCACAGTGGCAGATTTGTAAATACAACATTTCATTACCATTTCTCACGCATTAGCGTTCGAACACTCGAACACCTATACGGATTCTCCTGCACAGTGGCAGATATGTAAATACGGCGCTTACTAACTATTTCTCACGCATTAGGGTTCCAACACACGAACACCTATGCAGATTCTCCTGCACAGTGGCAGATATGTAAATACGGCGTTTACTTACCATTTCTCACGCATTTGGGTTCGAACACTCGAACACCTATATAGATTCTCCTGCCCAGAGGCAGATATGTAAATACAACATTTCCTTACCATTTCTCACCCATTAGGGTTCGAACACTCGAACACCTATACGGATTCTCCTGCACAGTGGCAGATATGTAAATACGGGCGCTTACTAGCTATTTCTCACGCTTTAGGGTTCCAACACTCGAACACCTATACGGATTCTCCTGCACAGTGGCAGATATGTAAATACGGCATTTACTTACCATTTCTCACGCATTAGGGTTCGAACACTCGAACACCTATACGGATTCACCTGCACAGCGGCAGATATGTAAATACAACGTTTCCTTACCATTTCTCACGCATTAGGCTTCGAACACTCGAACACCTATACGGATTCTCCTGCACAGTGGCAGATATGTAAATACAACATTTCCTTACCATTTCTGACGCATTAGGGTTCGAACACTCGAACACCTATACGGATTCACCTGCACAGTGGTAGATATGTAAATACAACGTTTCCTTACCATTTCTCACGCATTAGGGTTCGAACACTCGAACACCTATACGGATTCTCCTGCACAGTGGCAGATATGTAAATACGGAATTTACTTACCATTTCTCACGCATTAGGGTTCGAACACTCGAACACCTATACGGATTCTCCTGCACAGTGGCAGATGTGTAAATACGGCATTTACTTACCATTTCTCACGCATTAGGGTTCGAACACTCGAACACCTACACGGATTATCCTGCACAGTGGCGGATATGTAAATACAAGATTTCCTTACCATTTCTCACGCATTAGGGTTCGAACACTCGAACACCTATACGGATTCCCCTGCACAGTGGCAGTTATGTAAATACAACGTTCCCTTACCATTTCTCACGCATTAGGGTTCGAACACTCGAACACCTATACGGATTCTCCTGCACAGTGGCAGATTTGTAAATATAACATTTCCTTACCATTTCTCACCCATTAGGGTTCGAACACTCGAACACCTATACGGATTCTCCTGCACAGTGGCAGATATGTAAATACGGCGCTTACTAGCTATTTCTCACGCTTTAGGGTTCCAACACTCGAACACCTATACGGATTCTCCTGCACAGTGGCAGATATGTAAATACGGCATTTACTTACCATTTCTCACGCATTAGGGTTCGAACACTCGAACACCTATACGGATTCACCTGCACAGCGGCAGATATGTAAATACAACGTTTCCTTACCATTTCTCACGCATTAGGCTTCGAACACTCGAACACCTATACGGATTCTCCTGCACAGTGGCAGATATGTAAATACAACATTTCCTTACCATTTCTGACGCATTAGGGTTCGAACACTCGAACACCTATACGGATTCACCTGCACAGTGGTAGATATGTAAATACAACGTTTCCTTACCATTTCTCACGCATTAGGGTTCGAACACTCGAACACCTATACGGATTCTCCTGCACAGTGGCAGATATGTAAATACGGAATTTACTTACCATTTCTCACGCATTAGGGTTCGAACACTCGAACACCTATACGGATTCTCCTGCACAGTGGCAGATGTGTAAATACGGCATTTACTTACCATTTCTCACGCATTAGGGTTCGAACACTCGAACACCTACACGGATTCTCCTGCACAGTGGCGGATATGTAAATACAACATTTCCTTACCATTTCTCACGCATTAGGGTTCGAACACTCGAACACCTATACGGATTCCCCTGCACAGTGGCAGTTATGTAAATACAACGTTCCCTTACCATTTCTCACGCATTAGGGTTCGAACACTCGAACACCTATACGGATTCTCCTGCACAGTGGCAGATTTGTAAATATAACATTTCCTTACCATTTCTCACGCATTAGCGTTCGAACACTCGAACACCTATACGGATTCTCCTGCACAGTGGCAGATATGTAAATACGGCGCTTACTAACTATTTCTCACGCATTAGGGTTCCAACACACAAACACCTATGCAGATTCTCCTGCACAGTGGCAGATATGTAAATACGGCGTTTACTTACCATTTCTCACGCATTTGGGTTCGAACACTCGAACACCTATATAGATTCTCTTGCACAGAGGCAGATATGTAAATACAACATTTCCTTACCATTTCTCACCCATTAGGGTTCGAACACTCGAACACCTATACCGATTCTCCTGCACAGTGGCAGATATGTAAATACGGCGCTTACTAACTATTTCTCACGCTTTGGGGGTTCCAACACTCGAACACCTATACGGATTCTCCTGCACAGTGGCAGATATGTAAATACGGCATTTACTTACCATTTCTCACGCATTAGGGTTCGAACACTGGAACACCTATACGGATTCTCCTGCACAGGGGCAGATATGTAAATACAACATTTCCTTACCATTTCTCACGCATTAGGGTTCGAACACTCGAACACCTATACGGATTCCCCTGCACAGTGGCAGTTATGTAAATACAACGTTCCCCTTACCATTTCTCACGCATTAGGGTTCGAACACTCGAACACCTATACGGATTCTCCTGCACAGTGGCAGATATGTAAATACGGCATTTACTTACCATTTCTCACGCATTGGGGTTCGAACACTCGAACACCTATGCGGATTCTCCTGCACAGTGGCAGATATGTAACTACGGCGCTTACTAACCATTTCTCACGCATTAGGGTTCGAACACTCGAACACCTATACGGATTCCCCTGCACAGTGGCAGTTATGTAAATACAACGTTCCCTTACCATTTCTCACGCATTAGGGTTCGAACACTCGAACACCTATACGGATTCTCCTGCACAGTGGCAGATATGTAACTACGGCGTTTACTTTCCATTTCTCACGCATTAGGGTTCGAAGACTCGAACACCTATGCGTATTCTCCGGCACAGTGGCAGATATGTAAATACGGTGCTTACTAACCATTTCTCACGCATTAGGGTTCCAACACTCGAACACCTATACGGATTCTCCTGCACAGTGGCAGATTTGTAAATACAACATTTCCTTACCATTTCTCACGCATTCGGGTTCGAACACTCGACGACCTATACGGATTCTCCTGCACAGTGGCAGATATGTAAATACGGCGCTTACTAACTATTTCTCACGCATTAGGGTTCCAACACACGAACACCTATATGGATTCTCCTGCACAGTGGCAGATATGTAAATACGGCGTTTACTTACCATTTCTCATGCATTTGGGTTCGAACACTCGAACACCTATATAGATTCTCCTGCACAGAGGCAGATATGTAAATACAACATTTCCTTACCATTTCTCACCCATTAGGGTTCGAACACTCGAACACCTATACGGATTCTCCTGCACAGTGGCAGATATGTAAATACGGCGCTTACTAACTATTTCTCACGCATTAGGGTTCCAACACTCGAACACCTATACGGATTCTCCTGCACAGTGGCAGATATGTAAATACGGCGTTTACTTACCATTTCTCACGCATTTGGGTTCGAACACTCGAACACCTATATATATTCTCCTGCACAGAGGCAGATATGTAAATACAACATTTCCTTACCATTTCTCACCCATTAGGGTTCGAACACTCGAACACCTATACGGATTCTCCTGCACAGTGGCAGATATGTAAATACGGCGCTTACTAACTATTTCTCACGCTTTAGGGTTCCAACACTCGAACACCTATACGGATTCTCCTGCACAGTGGCAGATATGTAAATACGGCATTTACTTACCATTTCTCACGCATTAGGGTTCGAACACTCGAACACCTATACGGATTCACCTGCACAGCGGCAGATATGTAAATACAACGTTTCCTTACCATTTCTCACGCATTAGGCTTCGAACACTCGAACACCTATACGGATTCTCCTGCACAGTGGCAGATATGTAAATACAACATTTCCTTACCATTTCTCACGCATTAGGGTTCGAACACTCGAACACCTATACGGATTCACCTGCACAGTGGTAGATATGTAAATACAACGTTTCCTTACCATTTCTCACGCATTAGGGTTCGAACACTCGAACACCTATACGGATTCTCCTGCACAGTGGCAGATATGTAAATACGGAATTTACTTACCATTTCTCACGCATTAGGGTTCGAACACACTCGAACACCTATACGGATTCTCCTGCACAGTGGCAGATGTGTAAATACGGCATTTACTTACCATTTCTCACGCATTAGGGTTCGAACACTCGAACACCTACACGGATTCTCCTGCACAGTGGCGGATATGTAAATACAACATTTCCTTACCATTTCTCACGCATTAGGGTTCGAACACTCGAACACCTATACGGATTCCCCTGCACAGTGGCAGTTATGTAAATACAACGTTCCCCTTACCATTTCTCACGCATTAGGGTTCGAACACTCGAACACCTATACGGATTCTCCTGCACAGTGGCAGATTTGTAAATATAACATTTCCTTACCATTTCTCACGCAATTAGCGTTCGAACACTCGAACACCTATACGGATTCTCCTGCACAGTGGCAGATATGTAAATACGGCGCTTACTAACTATTTCTCACGCATTAGGGTTCCAACACACAAACACCTATGCAGATTCTCCTGCACAGTGGCAGATATGTAAATACGGCGTTACTTACCATTTCTCACGCATTTGGGTTTCGAACACTCGAACACCTATATAGATTCTCTTGCACAGAGGCAGATATGTAAATACAACATTTCCTTACCATTTCTCACCCATTAGGGTTCGAACAACTCGAACACCTATACGGATTCTCCTGCACAGTGGCAGATATGTAAATACGGCGCTTACTAACTATTTCTCACGCTTTAGGGTTCCAACACTCGAACACCTATACGGATTCTCCTGCACAGTGGCAGATATGTAACTACGGCGCTTACTAACCATTTCTCACGCATTAGGGTTCGAACACTCGAACACCTATACGGATTCCCCTGCACAGTGGCAGTTATGTAAATACAACGTTCCCTTACCATTTCTCACGCATTAGGGTTCGAACACTCGAACACCTATACGGATTCTCCTGCACAGTGGCAGATTTGTAAATATAACATTTCTTTACCATTTCTCACGCATTAGCGTTCGAACACTCGAACACCTATACGGATTCTCCTGCACAGTGGCAGATATGTAAATACAGCGCTTACTAACTATTTCTCACGCATTAGGGTTCCAACACACAAACACCTATGCAGATTCTCCTGCACAGTGGCAGATATGTAAATACGGCATTTACTTACCATTTCTCACGCATTAGGGTTCGAACACTCGAACACCTATACGGATTCTCCTGCACAGGGGCAGATATGTAAATACAGCGCTTACTAACTATTTCTCACGCATTAGGGTTCCAACACACAAACACCTATGCAGATTCTCCTGCACAGTGGCAGATATGTAAATACGGCATTTACTTACCATTTCTCACCCATTAGGGTTCGAACACTCGAACACCTATACGGATTCTCCTGCACAGTGGCAGATATGTAAATACGGCGCTTACTAACTATTTCTCACGCTTTAGGGTTCCAACACTCGAACACCTATACGGATTCTCCTGCACAGTGGCAGATATGTAAATACGGCATTTACTTACCATTTCTCACGCATTAGGGTTCGAACACTCGAACACCTATACGGATTCTCCTGCACAGGGGCAGATATGTAAATACAACATTTCCTTACCATTTCTCACGCATTAGGGTTCGAACACTCGAACACCTATACGGATTCCCCTGCACAGTGGCTGTTATGTAAATACAACGTTTCCTTACCATTTCTCACGCATTAGGGTTCGAACACTCGAACACCTATACGGATTCTCCTGCACAGTGGCAGATATGTAAATACGGCATTTACTTACCATTTCTCACGCATTGGTGTTCGAACACTCGAACACCTATGCGGATTCTCCTGCACAGTGGCAGATATGTAACTACGGCGCTTACTAACCATTTCTCACGCATTAGGGTTCGAACACTCGAACACCTATACGGATTCCCCTGCACAGTGGCAGTTATGTAAATACAACGTTCCCTTACCATTTCTCACGCATTAGGGTTCGAACACTCGAACACCTATACGGATTCTCCTGCACAGTGGCAGATATGTAACTACGGCGTTTACTTTCCATTTCTCACGCATTAGGGTTCGAAGACTCGAACACCTATGCGTATTCTCCGGCACAGTGGCAGATATGTAAATACGGTGCTTACTAACCATTTCTCACGCATTAGGGTTCCAACACTCGAACACCTATACGGATTCTCCTGCACAGTGGCAGATTTGTAAATACAACATTTCCTTACCATTTCTCACGCATTCGGGTTCGAACACTCGACGACCTATACGGATTCTCCTGCACAGTGGCAGATATGTAAGTACGGCGCTTACTAACTATTTCTCACGCATTAGGGTTCCAACACACGAACACCTATATGGATTCTCCTGCACAGTGGCAGATATGTAAATACGGCGTTTACTTACCATTTCTCACGCATTTGGGTTCGAACACTCGAACACCTATATAGATTCTCCTGCACAGAGGCAGATATGTAAATACAACATTTCCTTACCATTTCTCACCCATTAGGGTTCGAACACTCGAACACCTATACGGATTCTCCTGCACAGTGGCAGATATGTAAATACGGCGCTTACTAACTATTTCTCACGCATTAGGGTTCCAACACTCGAACACCTATACGGATTCTCCTGCACAGTGGCAGATATGTAAATACGGCATTTACTTGCCATTTCTCACGCATTAGGGTTCGAACACTCGAACACCTATACGGATTCTCCTGCACAGTGGCAGATATGTAAATACAACATTTCCTTACCATTTCCCACGCATTAGGGTTCGAACACTCGAGCACCTATACGGATTCACCTGCACAGTGGCAGATATGTAAATACAACGTTTCCTTACCATTTCTCACGCATTAGGGTTCGAACACTCGAACACCTATACGGATTCTCCTGCACAGTGGCAGATATGTAAATACGGAATTTACTTACCATTTCTCACGCATTAGGGTTCGAACACTCGAACACCTATACGGATTCTCCTGCACAGTGGCAGATGTGTAAATACGGCATTTACTTACCATTTCTCACGCATTAGGGTTCGAACACTCGAACACCTATGCGGATTCTCCTGCACAGTGGCAGATATGTAACTACGGCGCTTACTAACCATTTCTCACGCATTAGGGTTCGAACACTCGAACACCTATACGGATTCTCCTGCACAGTGGCAGATATGTAAATACGGCGCTTACTAACTATTTCTCACGCATTAGGGTTCCAACAAACGAACACGTATACGGATTCTCCTGCACAGTGGCAGATATGTAAATACGGCGGTTACTTACCATTTCTCACGCATTTGGGTTCGAACACTCGAACACCTATATAGATTCTCCTGCACAGTGGCAGATATGTAAATACAACATTTCCTTACCATTTCTCACGCATTATGGTTCGAACACTCGAACACCTATACGAATTCTCCTGCACAGTGGCAGATATGTAAATATTGCGCTTACTAACTATTTCTCACGCATTAGGGTTCCAACACTCGAACACCTATACGGATTCTCCTGCACAGTGGCAGGTATGTAAATACGGCATTTACTTACCATTTCTCACGCATTAGGGTTCGAACACTCGAACACCTATACGGATTCTCCTGCACAGTGGCAGTTATGTAAATACAACGTTCCCTTACCATTTCTCACGCATTAGGGTTCGAACACTCGAACACCTATACGGATTCTCCTGCACAGTGGCATATTTGTAAATACAACATTTCCTTACCATTTCTCACCCATTAGGGTTCGAACACTCGAACACCTATACGGATTCTCCTGCACAGTGGCAGATATGTAAATACGGCGCTTACTAACTATTTCTCACGCTTTAGGGTTCCAACACTCGAACACCTATACGGATTCTCCTGCACAGTGGCGGATATGTAAATACAACATTTCCTTACCATTTCTCACGCATTAGGGTTCGAACACTCGAACACCTATACGGATTCCCCTGCACAGTGGCAGTTATGTGAATACAACGTTCCCTTACCATTTCTCACGCATTAGGGTTCGAACACTCGAACACCTATACGGATTCTCCTGCACAGTGGCATATTTGTAAATACAACATTTCCTTACCATTTCTCACGCATTAGGGTTCGAACACTCGAACACCTATACGGATTCTCCTGCACAGTGGCAGATATGTAAATACGGCGCTTACTAACTATTTCTCACGCATTAGGGTTCCAACACACGAACACCAATGCAGATTCTCCTGCACAGTGGCAGATATGTAAATACGGCGTTTACTTACCATTTCTCACGCAATCGGGTTCGAACCACTCGAACACCTATATAGATTCTCCTGCACAGAGGCAGATATGTAAATACAACATTTCCTTACCATTTCTCACCCATTAGGGTTCGAACACTCGAACACCTATACGGATTCTCCTGCACAGTGGCAGATATGTAAATACGGCGCTTACTAACTATTTCTCACGCTTTAGGGTTCCAACACTCGAACACCTATACGGATTCTCCTGCACAGTGGCAGATATGTAAATACGGCATTTACTTACCATTTCTCACGCAGTAGGGTTCGAACACTCGAACACCTATACGGATTCTCCTGCACAGTGGCAGATATGTAAATACAACATTTCCTTACCATTTCTCACGCATTAGGGTTCGAACACTCGAACACCTATACGGATTCCCCTGCACAGTGGCAGTTATGTAAATACAACGTTCCCTTACCATTTCTCACGCATTAGGGTTCGAACACTCGAACACCTATACGGATTCTCCTGCACAGTGGCAGATATGTAAATACGGCATTTACTTACCATTTCTCACGCATTGGGGTTCGAACACTCGAACACCTATGCGGATTCTCCTGCACAGTGGCAGATATGTAACTACGGCGCTTACTAACCATTTCTCACGCATTAGGGTTCGAACACTCGAACACCTATACGGATTCCCCTGCACAGTGGCAGTTATGTAAATACAACGTTCCATTACCATTTCTCACGCATTAGGGTTCGAACACTCGAACACCTATACGGATTCTCCTGCACAGTGGCAGATATGTAAATACGGCATTTACTTACCATTTCTCACGCATTGGGGTTCGAACACTCCAACACCTATGCGGATTCTCCTGCACAGTGGCAGATATGTAACTACGGCGCTTACTAACCATTTCTCACGCGTTAGGGTTCGAACACTCGAACACCTATACGGATTCTCCTGCACAGTGGCAGATATGTAAATACGGCGCTTACTAACTATTTCTCACGCATTAGGGTTCCACACACACGAACACCTATACGGATTCTCCTGCACAGTGGCAGATATGTAAATACGGCGGTTACTTACCATTTCTCACGCATTTGGGTTCGAACACTCGAACACCTATATAGATTCTCCTGCACAGTGGCAGATATGTAAATACAACATTTCCCTTACCATTTCTCACGCATTATGGTTCGAACACCTCGAACACCTATACGGATTCTCCTGCACAGTGGCAGATATGTAAATACGGCGCTTACTAACTATTTCTCACGCATTAGGGTTCCAACACTCGAACACCTATACGGATTCTCCTACACAGTGGCAGATATGTAAATACGGCATTTACTTACCATTTCTCACGCATTAGGGTTCGAACACTCGAACACCTATACGGATTCTCCTGTACAGTGGCGGATATGTAAATACAACATTTCCTTACCATTTCTCACGCATTAGGATTCGAACACCTCGAACACCTATACGGATTCCCCTGCACAGTGGCAGTTATGTAAATACAACGTTCCCTTACCATTTCTCACGCATTAGGGTTCGAACACTCGAATACCTATACGGATTCTCCTGCACAGTGGCAGATTTGTAAATACAACATTTCCTTACCATTTCTCACGCATTAGGGTTCGAACACTCGAACACCTATACGGATTCTCCTGCACAGTGGCAGATATGTAAATACGGCGCTTACTAACTATTTCTCACGCATTAGGGTTCCAACACACGAACACCTATACGGATTCTCCTGCACAGTGGCAGATATGTAAATACGGCGTTTACTTACCATTTCTCACGCATTTGGGTTCCAACACTCGAACACCTATACGGATTCTCCTGCACAGTGGCAGATATGAAAATACGGCATTTACTTACCATTTCTCACGCATTAGGGTTCGAACACTCGAACACCTATACGGATTCTCCTGCACAGTGGCAGATATGTAAATACAACATTTCCTTACCATTTCTCACGCATTAGGGTTCGAACACTCGAACACCTATACGGATTCCCCTGCACAGTGGCAGTTATGTAAATACAACGTTCCCTTACCATTTCTCACGCATTAGGGTTCGAACACTCGAACACCTATACGGATTCTCCTGCACAGTGGCAGATATGTAAATACGGCATTTACTTACCATTTCTCACGCATTGGGGTTCGAACACTCGAACACCTATGCGGATTCTCCTGCACAGTGGCAGATATGTAACTACGGCGCTTACTAACCATTTCTCACGCATTAGGGTTCGAACACTCGAACAACTATACGGATTCCCCTGCACAGTGGCAGTTATGTAAATACAACGTTCCCTTACCATTTCTCACACATTAGGGTTCGAACACTCGAACACCTATACGGATTCTCCTGCACAGTGGCAGATATGTAAATACGGCATTTACTTACCATTTCTCACGCATTGGAGTTCGAACACTCGAACACCTATGCGGATTCTCCTGCACAGTGGCAGATATGTAACTACGGCGCTTACTAACCATTTCTCACGCATTAGGGTTCGAACACTCGAACACCTATACGGATTCTCCTGCACAGTGGCAGATATGTAAATACGGCGCTTACTAACTATTTCTCACGCATTAGGGTTCCAACACACGAACACCTATACGGATTCTCCTGCACAGTGGCAGATATGTAAATACGGCGGTTACTTACCATTTCTCACGCATTTGGGTTCGAACACTCGAACACCTATATAGATTCTCCTGCACAGTGGCAGATATGTAAATACAACATTTCCTTACCATTTCTCACGCATTATGGTTCGAACACTCGAACACCTATACGGATTCTCCTGCACAGTGGCAGATATGTAAATACGGCGCTTACTAACTATTTCTCACGCATTAGGGTTCCAACACTCGAACACCTATACGGATTCTCCTGCACAGTGGCAGATATGTAAATACGGCATTTACTTACCATTTCTCACGCATTTGGGTTCGAACACTCGAACACCTATACGGATTCTCCTGCACAGAGGCAGATATGTAAATACAACGTTTCCTTACCATTTCTCACGCAGTAGGGTTCGAACACTCGAACACCTATACGGATTCTCCTGCACAGTGACAGATATGTAAATACGGCATTTATTTGCCATTTCTCACGCATTTGGGTTCGAACACTCGAACACCTATACGGATTCTCCTGCACAGTGGCAGATTTGTAAATACAACATTTCCTTACCATTTCTCACGCATTAGGGTTCGAACACTCGAACACCTATACGGATTTTCCTGCACAGTGGCAGATATGTAAATACGGCGCTTACTAACTATTTCTCACGCATTAGGGTTCCAACACTCGAACACCTATACGGATTCTCTGGCACAGTGGCAGATATGTAAAAACAACATTTCCTTACCATCTCCCAGGCATTAGGGTTCGAACACTCGAACACCTATACGGATTCTCCTGCACAGTGGCAGACATGTAAACACGGCATTTACTTACCATTTCTCACGCATTAGTGTTCGAACACTCGAACACCTATACGGATTCGTCTGCAGAGTGCCAGATATGTAAATACAACGTTTCCTTACCATTTCTCACGCATTAGGGTTCGAACACTCGAACACCTATACGGATTCTCCTGCACAGTGGCAGATATGTAACTACGGCGTTTACTTTCCATTTCTCACGCATTAGGGTTCGAAGACTCGAACACCTATGCGTATTCTCCTACACAGTGGCAGATATGTAAATACGGTGCTTACTAACCATTTCTCACGCATTAGGGTTCCAACACTCGAACACCTATACGGATTCTCCTGCACAGTGGCAGATTTGTAAATACAACATTTCCTTACCATTTCTCACGCATTAGGGTTCGAACACTCGACGACCTATACGGATTCTCCCGCACAGTGGTAGATATGTAAATACGGCGCTTACTAACTATTTCCCACGCATTAGGGTTCCAACACACGAACACCTATATGGATTCTCCTGCACAGTGGTAGATATGTAAATACGGCGTTTACTTACCATTTCTCACGCATTTGGGTTCGAACACTCGAACACCTATATAGATTCTCCTGCACAGAGGCAGATATGTAAATACAACATTTCCTTACCATTTCTCAACCATTAGGGTTCGAACACTCGAACACCTATACGGATTCTCCTGCACAGTGGCATATATGTAAATACGGCGCTTACTAACTATTTCTCACGCATTAGGGTTCCAACACACGAACACCTATGCAGATTCTCCTGCACAGTGGCAGATATGTAAATACGGCGTTTACTTACCATTTCTCACGCATTTGGGTTCGAACACTCGAACACCTATATAGATTCTCCTGCACAGAGGCAGATATGTAAATACAACATTTCCTTACCATTTCTCACGCATTAGGGTTCGAACACTCGAACACCTATACGGATTTTCCTGCACAGTGGCAGATATGTAAATACGGCGCTTACTAACTATTTCTCACGCATTAGGGTTCCAACACTCGAACACCTATACGGATTCTCTGGCACAGTGGCAGATATGTAAAAACAACATTTCCTTACCATCTCCCAGGCATTAGGGTTCGAACACTCGAACACCTATACGGATTCTCCTGCACAGTGGCAGACATGTAAGCACGGCATTTACTTACCATTTCTCACGCATTAGTGTTCGAACACTCGAACACCTATACGGATTCGTCTGCAGAGTGCCAGATATGTAAATACAACGTTTCTTACCATTTCTCACGCATTAGGGTTCAAACACTCGAACACCTATACGGATTCTCCTGCACAGTGGCAGATATGTAACTACGGCGTTTACTTTCCATTTCTCACGCATTAGGGTTCGAAGACTCGAACACCTATGCGTATTCTCCTACACAGTGGCAGATATGTAAATACGGTGCTTACTAACCATTTCTCACGCATTAGGGTTCCAACACTCGAACACCTATACGGATTCTCCTGCACAGTGGCAGATTTGTAAATACAACATTTCCTTACCATTTCTCACGCATTAGGGTTCGAACACTCGACGACCTATACGGATTCTCCCGCACAGTGGTAGATATGTAAATACGGCGCTTACTAACTATTTCCCACGCATTAGGGTTCCAACACACGAACACCTATATGGATTCTCCTGCACAGTGGTAGATATGTAAATACGGCGTTTACTTACCATTTCTCACGCATTTGGGTTCGAACACTCGAACACCTATTTAGATTCTCCTGCACAGAGGCAGATATGTAAATACAACATTTCCTTACCATTTCTCAACCATTAGGGTTCGAACACTCGAACACCTATACGGATTCTCCTGCACAGTGGCAGATATGTAAATACGGCGCTTACTAACTATTTCTCACGCATTAGGGTTCCAACACACGAACACCTATGCAGATTCTCCTGCACAGTGGCAGATATGTAAATACGGCGTTTACTTACCATTTCTCACGCATTTGGGTTCGAACACTCGAACACCTATATAGATTCTCCTGCACAGAGGCAGATATGTAAATACAACATTTCCTTACCATTTCTCACCCATTAGGGTTCGAACACTCGAACACCTATACGGATTCTCCTGCACAGTGGCAGATATGTAAATACGGCGCTTACTAACTATTTCTCACGCATTAGGGTTCCAACACTCGAACACCTATACGGATTCTCCTGCACAGTGGCAGATATGTAAATACGGCATTTACTTACCATTTCTCACGCATTAGGGTTCGAACACTCGAACACCTATACGGATTCTCCTGCACAGTGGCAGATATGTAAATACAACATTTCCTTACCATTTCTCACGCATTAGGGTTCGAACACTCGAACACCTATACGGATTCCCCTGCACAGTGGCAGTTATGTAAATACAACGTTCCCTTACCATTTCTCACGCATTAGGGTTCGAACACTCGAACACCTATACGGATTCTCCTGCACAGTGGCAGATATGTAAATACGGCATTTACTTACCATTTCTCACGCATTGGGGTTCGAACACTCGAACACCTACGCGGATTCTCCTGCACAGTGGCAGATATGTAACAACGGCGCTTACTAACCATTTCTCACGGATTAGGGTTCGAACACTCGAACACCTATACGGATTCCCCTGCACAGTGGCAGTTATGTAAATACAACGTTCCCTTACCATTTCTCACGATTAGAGTTCGAACACTCGAACACCTATACGGATTCTCCTACACAGTGGCAGATATGTAAATACGGCATTTACTTACCATTTCTCACGCATTGGGGTTCGAACACTCGAACACCTATGCGGATTCTCCTGCACAGTGGCAGATATGTAACTACGGCGCTTACTAACCATTTCTCACGCATTAGGGTTCGAACACTCGAACACCTATACGGATTCTCCTGCACAGTGGCAGATATGTAAATACGGCGCTTACTAACTATTTCTCACGCATTAGGGTTCCAACACACGAACACCTATACGGATTCTCCTGCACAGTGGCAGATATGTAAATACGGCGGTTACTTACCATTTCTCACGTATTTGGGTTCGAACACTCAAACACCTATATAGATTCTCCTGCACAGTGGCAGATATGTAAATACAACATTTCCTTACCATTTCTCACGCATTATGGTTCGTACACTCGAACACCTATACGGATTCTCCTGCACAGTGGCAGATATGTAAATACGGCGCTTACTAGCTATTTCTCACGCATTAGGGTTCCAACACTCGAACACCTATACGGATTCTCCTGCACAGTGGCAGATATGTAAATACGGCATTTACTTACCATTTCTCATGCATTAGGGTTCGAACACTCGAACACCTATACGGATTCTCCTGCACAGTGGCAGATATGTAAATACAACATTTCCTTACCATTTCTCACGCATTAGGGTTCGAACACTCGAACACCTATACGGATTCCCCTGCACAGTGGCAGTTATGTAAATACAACGTTCCCTTACCATTTCTCACGCATTAGGGTTCGAACACTCGAACACCTATACGGATTCTCCTACACAGTGGCAGATATGTAAATACGGCATTTACTTACCATTTCTCACGCATTGGGGTTCGAACACTCGAACACCTACGCGGATTCTCCTGCACAGTGGCAGATATGTAACTACGGCGCTTACTAACCATTTCTCACGCATTAGGGTTCGAACACTCGAACACCTATACGGATTCCCCTGCACAGTGGCAGTTATGTAAATACAACGCTCCCTTACCATTTCTCACGCATTAGGGTTCGAACACTCGAACACCTATACGGATTCTCCTGCACAGTGGCAGATATGTAAATACGGCATTTACTTACCATTTCTCACGCATTGGGGTTCGAACACTCGAACACCTATGCGGATTCTCCTGCACAGTGGCAGATATGTAACTACGGCGCTTACTAACCATTTCTCACGCATTAGGGTTCGAACACTCGAACACCTATACGGATTCTCCTGCACAGTGGCAGATATGTAAATACGGCGCTTACTAACTATTTCTCACGCATTAGGGTTCCAACACACGAACACCTATACGGATTCTCCTGCACAGTGGCAGATATGTAAATACGGCGGTTACTTACCATTTCTCACGCATTTGGGTTCGAACACTCGAACACCTATATAGATTCTCCTGCACAGTGGCAGATATGTAAATACAACATTTCCTTACCATTTCTCACGCATTATGGTTCGAACACTCGAACACCTATACGGATTCTCCTGCACAGAGGCAGATATGTAAATACGGCGCTTACTAACTTTTTCTCACGCATTAGGGTTCCAACACTCGAACACCTATACGGATTCTCCTGCACAGTGGCAGATATGTAAATACGGCATTTACTTACCATTTCTCACGCATTAGGGTTCGAACACTCGAACACATATACGGATTCTCCTGTACAGTGGCGGATATGTAAATACAACATTTCCTTACCATTTCTCACGCATTAGGGTTCGAACACTCGAACACCTATACGGATTCCCCTGCATAGTGGCAGTTATGTAAATACAACGTTCCCTTACCATTTCTCACGCATTAGGGTTCGAACACTCGAACACCTATACGGATTCTCCTGCACAGTGGCGGATTTGTAAATACAACATTTCCTTACCATTTCTCACGCATTAGGGTTCGAACACTCGAACACCTATACGGATTCTCCTGCACAGTGGCAGATATGTAAATACAACATTTCCTTACCATTTCTCACGCATTAGGGTTCGAACACTCGAACACCTATACGGATTCCCCTGCACAGTGGCAGTTATGTAAATACAACGTTCCCTTACCATTTCTCACGCATTAGGGTTCGAACACTCGAACACCTATACGGATTCTCCTGCACAGTGGCAGATATGTAAATACGGCATTTACTTACCATTTCTCACGCATTGGGGTTCGAACACTCGAACACCTACGCGGATTCTCCTGCACAGTGGCAGATATGTAACAACGGCGCTTACTAACCATTTCTCACGGATTAGGGTTCGAACACTCGAACACCTATACGGATTCCCCTGCACAGTGGCAGTTATGTAAATACAACGTTCCCTTACCATTTCTCACGATTAGAGTTCGAACACTCGAACACCTATACGGATTCTCCTACACAGTGGCAGATATGTAAATACGGCATTTACTTACCATTTCTCACGCATTGGGGTTCGAACACTCGAACACCTATGCGGATTCTCCTGCACAGTGGCAGATATGTAACTACGGCGCTTACTAACCATTTCTCACGCATTAGGGTTCGAACACTCGAACACCTATACGGATTCTCCTGCACAGTGGCAGATATGTAAATACGGCGCTTACTAACTATTTCTCACGCATTAGGGTTCCAACACACGAACACCTATACGGATTCTCCTGCACAGTGGCAGATATGTAAATACGGCGGTTACTTACCATTTCTCACGTATTTGGGTTCGAACACTCAAACACCTATATAGATTCTCCTGCACAGTGGCAGATATGTAAATACAACATTTCCTTACCATTTCTCACGCATTATGGTTCGTACACTCGAACACCTATACGGATTCTCCTGCACAGTGGCAGATATGTAAATACGGCGCTTACTAGCTATTTCTCACGCATTAGGGTTCCAACACTCGAACACCTATACGGATTCTCCTGCACAGTGGCAGATATGTAAATACGGCATTTACTTACCATTTCTCATGCATTAGGGTTCGAACACTCGAACACCTATACGGATTCTCCTGCACAGTGGCAGATATGTAAATACAACATTTCCTTACCATTTCTCACGCATTAGGGTTCGAACACTCGAACACCTATACGGATTCCCCTGCACAGTGGCAGTTATGTAAATACAACGTTCCCTTACCATTTCTCACGCATTAGGGTTCGAACACTCGAACACCTATACGGATTCTCCTACACAGTGGCAGATATGTAAATACGGCATTTACTTACCATTTCTCACGCATTGGGGTTCGAACACTCGAACACCTACGCGGATTCTCCTGCACAGTGGCAGATATGTAACTACGGCGCTTACTAACCATTTCTCACGCATTAGGGTTCGAACACTCGAACACCTATACGGATTCCCCTGCACAGTGGCAGTTATGTAAATACAACGCTCCCTTACCATTTCTCACGCATTAGGGTTCGAACACTCGAACACCTATACGGATTCTCCTGCACAGTGGCAGATATGTAAATACGGCATTTACTTACCATTTCTCACGCATTGGGGTTCGAACACTCGAACACCTATGCGGATTCTCCTGCACAGTGGCAGATATGTAACTACGGCGCTTACTAACCATTTCTCACGCATTAGGGTTCGAACACTCGAACACCTATACGGATTCTCCTGCACAGTGGCAGATATGTAAATACGGCGCTTACTAACTATTTCTCACGCATTAGGGTTCCAACACACGAACACCTATACGGATTCTCCTGCACAGTGGCAGATATGTAAATACGGCGGTTACTTACCATTTCTCACGCATTTGGGTTCGAACACTCGAACACCTATATAGATTCTCCTGCACAGTGGCAGATATGTAAATACAACATTTCCTTACCATTTCTCACGCATTATGGTTCGAACACTCGAACACCTATACGGATTCTCCTGCACAGAGGCAGATATGTAAATACGGCGCTTACTAACTTTTTCTCACGCATTAGGGTTCCAACACTCGAACACCTATACGGATTCTCCTGCACAGTGGCAGATATGTAAATACGGCATTTACTTACCATTTCTCACGCATTAGGGTTCGAACACTCGAACACATATACGGATTCTCCTGTACAGTGGCGGATATGTAAATACAACATTTCCTTACCATTTCTCACGCATTAGGGTTCGAACACTCGAACACCTATACGGATTCCCCTGCATAGTGGCAGTTATGTAAATACAACGTTCCCTTACCATTTCTCACGCATTAGGGTTCGAACACTCGAACACCTATACGGATTCTCCTGCACAGTGGCGGATTTGTAAATACAACATTTCCTTACCATTTCTCACGCATTAGGGTTCGAACACTCGAACACCTATACGGATTCTCCTGCACAGTGGCAGATATGTAAATACGGTGCTTACTAACCATTTCTCACGCATTAGGGTTCCAACACTCGAACACCTATACGGATTCTCCTGCACAGTGGCAGATTTGTAAATACAACATTTCCTTACCATTTCTCACGCATTAGGGTTCGAACACTCGACGACCTATACGGATTCTCCCGCACAGTGGCAGATATGTAAATACGGCGCTTACTAACTATTTCTCACGCATTAGGGTTCCAACACACGAACACCTATATGGATTCTCCTGCACAGTGGCAGATATGTAAATACGGCGTTTACTTACCATTTCTCACGCATTTGGGTTCGAACACTCGAACACCTATATAGATTCTCCTGCACAGAGGCAGATACGTAAATACAACATTTCCTTACCATTTCTCACCCATTAGGGTTCGAACACTCGAACACCTATACGGATTCTCCTGCACAGTGGCAGATATGTAAATACGGCGCTTACTAACTATTTCTCGCGCATTATGGTTCCAACACTCGAACACCTATACGGATTCTCCTGCACAGTGGCAGAAATGTAAATACGGCATTACTTACCATTTCTCACGCATTCGGGTTCGAACACTCGAACAACTATACGAATTCTCCTGCACAGTGGCAGATATGTAAATACAACATTTCCTTACCATTTCTCACGCATTAGGGTTCGAACACTCGAACACCTATACGGATTCACCAGCACAGTGGCAGATATGTAAATACAACGTTTCCTTACCATTTCTCACGCATTAGGGTTCGAACACTCGAACACCTATACGGATTCTCCTGCACAGTGGCAGATATGTAAATACGGCATTTACTTACCATTTCTCACGCATTAGGGTTCGAACACTCGAACACCTATACGGATTCTCCTGCACAGTGGCAGATATGTAAATACAACATTTCCTTACCATTTCTCACGCATTAGGGTTCGAACACTCGAACACCTATACGGATTCCCCTACACAGTGGCAGTTATGTAAATACAACGTTCCCTTACCATTTCTCACGCATTAGGGTTCGAACACTCGAACACCTATACGGATTCTCCTGCGCAGTGGCAGATATGTAAATACGGCATTTACTTACCATTTCTCACGTATTAGGGTTCGAACACTCGAACACCTATGCGGATTCTCCTGCACAGTGGCAGATATGTGACTACGGCGCTTACTAACCATTTCTCACGCATTAGGGTTCGAACACTCGAACACCTATACGGATTCTCCTGCACAGTGGCAGATATGTAAATACGGCGCTTACTAACTATTTCTCACGCATTAGGGTTCCAACACACGAACACCTATACGGATTCTCCTGCACAGTGGCAGATATGTAAATACGGCGGTTACTTACCATTTCTCACGCATTTGGGTTCGAACACTCGAACACCTATATAGATTCACCTGCACAGTGGCAGATATATAAATACAACGTTTCCTTACCATTTCTCACGCATTAGGGTTCGAACACTCGAACACCTATACAGATTCTCCTGCACAGTGGCAGATTTGTAAATACAACATTTCCTTACCATTTCTCACGCATTAGGGTTCGAACACTCGAACACCTATACGGATTCTCCTACACAGTGGCAGATATGTAAATACGGCGCTTACTAACTATTTCTCACGCATTAGGGTTCCAACACTCGAACACCTATACGGATTCTCCGGCACAGTGGCAGATATGTAAAAACAACATTTCCTTACCATCTCCCACGCATTAGGGTTCGAACACTCGAACACCTATACGGATTCTCCTGCACAGTGGCAGACATGTAAACACGGCATTTACTTACCATTTCTCACGCATTAGTGTTCGAACACTCGAACACCTATACGGATTCGTCTGCAGAGTGCCAGATATGTAAATACAACGTTTCCTTACCATTTCTAACGCATTAGGGTTCGAACACTAGAACACCTATACGGATTCTCCTGCACAGTGGCAGATATGTAACTACGGCGTTTACTTTCCATTTCTCACGCATTAGGGTTCGAAGACTCGAACACCTATGCGTATTCTCCTGCACAGTGGCAGATATGTAAATACGGTGCTTACTAACCATTTCTCACGCATTAGGGTTCCAACACTCGAACACCTATACGGATTCTCCTGCACAGTGGCAGATTTGTAAATACAACATTTCCTTACCATTTCTCACGCATTAGGGTTCGAACACTCGAAGACCTATACGGATTCTCCTGCACAGTGGCAGATATGTAAATACGGCGCTTACTAACTATTTCTCACGCATTAGGGTTCGAACGCTCGAACACCTATACGAATTCTCCTGCACAGTGGCAGATTTGTAAATACAACATTTCCTTACCATTTCTCACGCATTAGGGTTCGAACACTCGAACACCTATACGGATTCTCCTACACAGTGGCAGATATGTAAATACGTCGCTTACTAACTATTTCTCACGCATTAGGGTTCCAACACTCGAACACCTATACGGATTCTCTCTCACAGTGGCAGATATGTAAAAACAACATTTCCTTACCATCTCCCACGCATTAGGGTTCGAACACTCGAACACCTATACGGATTCTCCTGCACAGTGGCAGACATGTAAACACGGCATTTACTTACCATTTCTCACGCATTAGTGTTCGAACACTCGAACACCTATACGGATTCGTCTGCAGAGTGGCAGATATGTAAATACAACGTTTCCTTACCATTTCTCACGCATTAGGGTTCGAACACTCGAACACCTATACGGATTCTCCTGCACAGTGGCAGATATGTAACTACGGCGTTTACTTTCCATTTCTCACGCATTAGGGTTCGAAGACTCGAACACCTATGCGTATTCTCCTGCACAGTGGCAGATATGTAAATACGGTGCTTACTAACCATTTCTCACGCATTAGGGTTCCAACACTCGAACACCTATACGGATTCTCCTGCACAGTGGCAGATTTGTAAATACAACATTTCCTTACCATTTCTCACGCATTAGGGTTCGAACACTCGAAGACCTATACGGATTCTCCTGCACAGTGGCAGATATGTAAATACGGCACTTACTAACTATTTCTCACGCATTAGGGTTCCAACACACGAACACCTATACGGATTCTCCTGCACAGTGGCAGATATGTAAATACGGCGTTTACTTACCATTTCTCACGCATTGGGGTTCGAACACTCGAACACCTATATAGATTCTCCTGCACAGAGGCAGATATGTAAATACAACATTTCCTTACCATTTCTCACCCATTAGGGCTCGAACACTCGAACAGCTATACGGATTCTCCTGCACAGTGGCAGATATGTAAATACGGCGCTTACTAACTATTTCTCACGCATTAGGGTTCCAACACTCGAACACCTATACGGATTCTCCTGCACAGTGGAAGACATGTGAATACGGCGCTTACTAACTATTTCTCACGCATTAGGGTTCGAACACTCAAACACCTATACGGATTCTCCTGCACAGTGGCAGATATGTAAATACAACATTTCCTTTCCATTTCTCACGCATTAAGGTTCGAACACTCGAACACCTATACGGATTCACCTGCACAGTGGCAGATATGTAAATACAACGTTTCCTTACCATTTCTCACGCATTAGGGTTCGAACACACGAACACCTATACGGATTCTCCTGCACAGTGGCAGATTTGTAAATACAACATTTCGTTACCATTTCTCACGCATTAGGGTTCGAACACTCGAACACCTATACGGATTCTCCTACACAGTGGCAGATATGTAAATACGGCACTTACTAACTATTTCTCACGCATTAGGGTTCCAACACTCGAACACCTATACGGATTCTCCGGCACTGTGGCAGATATGTTAAAACAACATTTCCTTACCATCTCCCACGCATTAGGGTTCGAACACTCGAACACCTATACGGATTCTCCTGCACAGTGGCAGATATGTAAATACGGCGCTTACTAACTATTTCTTACGCATTAGGGTTCCAACACACGAACACCTATACGGATTCTCCTGTACAGTGGCAGATATGTAAATACGGCGTTTACTTACCATTTCTCACACATTAGGGTTCCTACACTCGAACACCTATACGGATTCCCCTGCACAGTGGCAGATATGTGAATACAATGTTTCCTTACCATTTCTCATGCATTAGGGTTCGAAGACTCGAACACCTATACGGATTCTCCTGCACAGTGGCGGATATGTAAAAACAACATTTCCTTACCATTTCCCACGCATTAGGGTTCGAACACTCGAACACCTATACGGATTCTCCTGCACAGTGGCAGACATGTAAACACGGCATTTACTTACCATTTCTCACGCATTAGGGTTCGAACACTCGAACACCTATACAGATTCTGGTGCACAGTGCCAGATATGTAAATACAACGTTTCCTTACCATTTCTCACGCATTAGGGTTCGAACACTCGAGCACCTATACGGATTCTCCTGCACAGTGGCAGATTTGTAAATACGGCGTTTGCTTTCCATTTCTCACGCATTAGGGTTCGAAGACTCGAACACCTATGCGTATTCTCCTGCACAGTGGCAGATATGTAAATACGGTGCTTACTAACCATTTCTCACGCATTAGGGTTCCAACACTCGAACACCTATACGGATTCTCCTGCACAGTGGCAGATTTGTAAATACAACATTTCCTTACCATTTCTCACGCATTAGGGTTCGAACACTCGAAGACCTATACGGATTCTCCTGCACAGTGGCAGATATGTAAATACGGCACTTACTAACTATTTCTCACGCATTAGGGTTCCAACACACGAACACCTATACGGATTCTCCTGCACAGTGGCAGATATGTAAATACGGCGTTTACTTACCATTTCTCACGCATTGGGGTTCGAACACTCGAACACCTATATAGATTCTCCTGCACAGAGGCAGATATGTAAATACAACATTTCCTTACCATTTCTCACCCATTAGGGCTCGAACACTCGAACAGCTATACGGATTCTCCTGCACAGTGGCAGATATGTAAATACGGCGCTTACTAACTATTTCTCACGCATTAGGGTTCCAACACTCGAACACCTATACGGATTCTCCTGCACAGTGGAAGACATGTGAATACGGCGCTTACTAACTATTTCTCACGCATTAGGGTTCGAACACTCAAACACCTATACGGATTCTCCTGCACAGTGGCAGATATGTAAATACAACATTTCCTTTCCATTTCTCACGCATTAAGGTTCGAACACTCGAACACCTATACGGATTCACCTGCACAGTGGCAGATATGTAAATACAACGTTTCCTTACCATTTCTCACGCATTAGGGTTCGAACACACGAACACCTATACGGATTCTCCTGCACAGTGGCAGATTTGTAAATACAACATTTCGTTACCATTTCTCACGCATTAGGGTTCGAACACTCGAACACCTATACGGATTCTCCTACACAGTGGCAGATATGTAAATACGGCACTTACTAACTATTTCTCACGCATTAGGGTTCCAACACTCGAACACCTATACGGATTCTCCGGCACTGTGGCAGATATGTTAAAACAACATTTCCTTACCATCTCCCACGCATTAGGGTTCGAACACTCGAACACCTATACGGATTCTCCTGCACAGTGGCAGATATGTAAATACGGCGCTTACTAACTATTTCTTACGCATTAGGGTTCCAACACACGAACACCTATACGGATTCTCCTGTACAGTGGCAGATATGTAAATACGGCGTTTACTTACCATTTCTCACACATTAGGGTTCCTACACTCGAACACCTATACGGATTCCCCTGCACAGTGGCAGATATGTGAATACAATGTTTCCTTACCATTTCTCATGCATTAGGGTTCGAAGACTCGAACACCTATACGGATTCTCCTGCACAGTGGCGGATATGTAAAAACAACATTTCCTTACCATTTCCCACGCATTAGGGTTCGAACACTCGAACACCTATACGGATTCTCCTGCACAGTGGCAGACATGTAAACACGGCATTTACTTACCATTTCTCACGCATTAGGGTTCGAACACTCGAACACCTATACAGATTCTGGTGCACAGTGCCAGATATGTAAATACAACGTTTCCTTACCATTTCTCACGCATTAGGGTTCGAACACTCGAGCACCTATACGGATTCTCCTGCACAGTGGCAGATTTGTAAATACGGCGTTTGCTTTCCATTTCTCACGCATTAGGGTTCGAAGACTCGAACACCTATGCGTATTCTCCTGCACAGTGGCAGATATGTAAATACGGTGCTTACTAACCATTTCTCACGCATTAGGGTTCCAACACTCGAACACCTATACGGATTCTCCTGCACAGTGGCAGATTTGTAAATACAACATTTCCTTACCATTTCTCACGCATTAGGGTTCGAACACTCGAAGACCTATACGGATTCTCCTGCACAGTGGCAGATATGTAAATACGGCACTTACTAACTATTTCTCACGCATTAGGGTTCCAACACACGAACACCTATACGGATTCTCCTGCACAGTGGCAGATATGTAAATACGGCGTTTACTTACCATTTCTCACGCATTGGGGTTCGAACACTCGAACACCTATATAGATTCTCCTGCACAGAGGCAGATATGTAAATACAACATTTCCTTACCATTTCTCACCCATTAGGGCTCGAACACTCGAACAGCTATACGGATTCTCCTGCACAGTGGCAGATATGTAAATACGGCGCTTACTAACTATTTCTCACGCATTAGGGTTCCAACACTCGAACACCTATACGGATTCTCCTGCACAGTGGAAGACATGTGAATACGGCGCTTACTAACTATTTCTCACGCATTAGGGTTCGAACACTCAAACACCTATACGGATTCTCCTGCACAGTGGCAGATATGTAAATACAACATTTCCTTTCCATTTCTCACGCATTAAGGTTCGAACACTCGAACACCTATACGGATTCACCTGCACAGTGGCAGATATGTAAATACAACGTTTCCTTACCATTTCTCACGCATTAGGGTTCGAACACACGAACACCTATACGGATTCTCCTGCACAGTGGCAGATTTGTAAATACAACATTTCGTTACCATTTCTCACGCATTAGGGTTCGAACACTCGAACACCTATACGGATTCTCCTACACAGTGGCAGATATGTAAATACGGCACTTACTAACTATTTCTCACGCATTAGGGTTCCAACACTCGAACACCTATACGGATTCTCCGGCACTGTGGCAGATATGTTAAAACAACATTTCCTTACCATCTCCCACGCATTAGGGTTCGAACACTCGAACACCTATACGGATTCTCCTGCACAGTGGCAGATATGTAAATACGGCGCTTACTAACTATTTCTTACGCATTAGGGTTCCAACACACGAACACCTATACGGATTCTCCTGTACAGTGGCAGATATGTAAATACGGCGTTTACTTACCATTTCTCACACATTAGGGTTCCTACACTCGAACACCTATACGGATTCCCCTGCACAGTGGCAGATATGTGAATACAATGTTTCCTTACCATTTCTCATGCATTAGGGTTCGAAGACTCGAACACCTATACGGATTCTCCTGCACAGTGGCGGATATGTAAAAACAACATTTCCTTACCATTTCCCACGCATTAGGGTTCGAACACTCGAACACCTATACGGATTCTCCTGCACAGTGGCAGACATGTAAACACGGCATTTACTTACCATTTCTCACGCATTAGGGTTCGAACACTCGAACACCTATACAGATTCTGGTGCACAGTGCCAGATATGTAAATACAACGTTTCCTTACCATTTCTCACGCATTAGGGTTCGAACACTCGAGCACCTATACGGATTCTCCTGCACAGTGGCAGATTTGTAAATACGGCGTTTGCTTTCCATTTCTCACGCATTAGGGTTCGAAGACTCGAACACCTATGCGTATTCTCCTGCACAGTGGCAGATATGTAAATACGGTGCTTAATAACCATTTCTCACGCATTAGGGTTCCAACACTCGAACACCTATACGGATTCTCCTGCACAGTGGCAGATATGTAAATACGGCGTTTACTTACCATTTCTCACGCATTGGGGTTCGAACACTCGAACACCTATATAGATTCTCCTGCACAGAGGCAGATATGTAAATACAACATTTCCTTACCATTTCTCACCCATTAGGGCTCGAACACTCGAACAGCTATACGGATTCTCCTGCACAGTGGCAGATATGTAAATACGGCGCTTACTAACTATTTCTCACGCATTAGGGTTCCAACACTCGAACACCTATACGGATTCTCCTGCACAGTGGAAGACATGTGAATACGGCGCTTACTAACTATTTCTCACGCATTAGGGTTCGAACACTCAAACACCTATACGGATTCTCCTGCACAGTGGCAGATATGTAAATACAACATTTCCTTTCCATTTCTCACGCATTAAGGTTCGAACACTCGAACACCTATACGGATTCACCTGCACAGTGGCAGATATGTAAATACAACGTTTCCTTACCATTTCTCACGCATTAGGGTTCGAACACACGAACACCTATACGGATTCTCCTGCACAGTGGCAGATTTGTAAATACAACATTTCGTTACCATTTCTCACGCATTAGGGTTCGAACACTCGAACACCTATACGGATTCTCCTACACAGTGGCAGATATGTAAATACGGCACTTACTAACTATTTCTCACGCATTAGGGTTCCAACACTCGAACACCTATACGGATTCTCCGGCACTGTGGCAGATATGTAAAAACAACATTTCCTTACCATCTCCCACGCATTAGGGTTCGAACACTCGAACACCTATACGGATTCTCCTGCACAGTGGCAGATATGTAAATACGGCGCTTACTAACTATTTCTTACGCATTAGGGTTCCAACACACGAACACCTATACGGATTCTCCTGTACAGTGGCAGATATGTAAATACGGCGTTTACTTACCATTTCTCACACATTAGGGTTCCTACACTCGAACACCTATACGGATTCCCCTGCACAGTGGCAGATATGTGAATACAATGTTTCCTTACCATTTCTCATGCATTAGGGTTCGAAGACTCGAACACCTATACGGATTCTCCTGCACAGTGGCGGATATGTAAAAACAACATTTCCTTACCATTTCCCACGCATTAGGGTTCGAACACTCGAACACCTATACGGATTCTCCTGCACAGTGGCAGACATGTAAACACGGCATTTACTTACCATTTCTCACGCATTAGGGTTCGAACACTCGAACACCTATACAGATTCTGGTGCACAGTGCCAGATATGTAAATACAACGTTTCCTTACCATTTCTCACGCATTAGGGTTCGAACACTCGAGCACCTATACGGATTCTCCTGCACAGTGGCAGATTTGTAAATACGGCGTTTGCTTTCCATTTCTCACGCATTAGGGTTCGAAGACTCGAACACCTATGCGTATTCTCCTGCACAGTGGCAGATATGTAAATACGGTGCTTAATAACCATTTCTCACGCATTAGGGTTCCAACACTCGAACACCTATACGGATTCTCCTGCACAGTGGCAGATATGTAAATACGGCGTTTACTTACCATTTCTCACGCATTGGGGTTCGAACACTCGAACACCTATATAGATTCTCCTGCACAGAGGCAGATATGTAAATACAACATTTCCTTACCATTTCTCACCCATTAGGGCTCGAACACTCGAACAGCTATACGGATTCTCCTGCACAGTGGCAGATATGTAAATACGGCGCTTACTAACTATTTCTCACGCATTAGGGTTCCAACACTCGAACACCTATACGGATTCTCCTGCACAGTGGAAGACATGTGAATACGGCGCTTACTAACTATTTCTCACGCATTAGGGTTCGAACACTCAAACACCTATACGGATTCTCCTGCACAGTGGCAGATATGTAAATACAACATTTCCTTTCCATTTCTCACGCATTAAGGTTCGAACACTCGAACACCTATACGGATTCACCTGCACAGTGGCAGATATGTAAATACAACGTTTCCTTACCATTTCTCACGCATTAGGGTTCGAACACACGAACACCTATACGGATTCTCCTGCACAGTGGCAGATTTGTAAATACAACATTTCCTTACCATTTCTCACGCATTAGGGTTCGAACACTCGAACACCTATACGGATTCTCCTACACAGTGGCAGATATGTAAATACGGCACTTACTAACTATTTCTCACGCATTAGGGTTCCAACACTCGAACACCTATACGGATTCTCCGGCACTGTGGCAGATATGTAAAAACAACATTTCCTTACCATCTCCCACGCATTAGGGTTCGAACACTCGAACACCTATACGGATTCTCCTGCACAGTGGCAGATATGTAAATACGGCGCTTACTAACTATTTCTTACGCATTAGGGTTCCAACACACGAACACCTATACGGATTCTCCTGTACAGTGGCAGATATGTAAATACGGCGTTTACTTACCATTTCTCACACATTAGGGTTCCTACACTCGAACACCTATACGGATTCCCCTGCACAATGGCAGATATGTGAATACAATGTTTCCTTACCATTTCTCATGCATTAGGGTTCGAAGACTCGAACACCTATACGGATTCTCCTGCACAGTGGCGGATATGTAAAAACAACATTTCCTTACCATTTCCCACGCATTAGGGTTCGAACACTCGAACACCTATACGGATTCTCCTGCACAGTGGCAGACATGTAAACACGGCATTTACTTACCATTTCTCACGCATTAGGGTTCGAACACTCGAACACCTATACAGATTCTGGTGCACAGTGCCAGATATGTAAATACAACGTTTCCTTACCATTTCTCACGCATTAGGGTTCGAACACTCGAGCACCTATACGGATTCTCCTGCACAGTGGCAGATTTGTAAATACGGCGTTTGCTTTCCATTTCTCACGCATTAGGGTTCGAAGACTCGAACACCTATGCGTATTCTCCTGCACAGTGGCAGATATGTAAATACGGTGCTTAATAACCATTTCTCACGCATTAGGGTTCCAACACTCGAACACCTATACGGATTCTCCTGCACAGTGGCAGATATGTAAATACGGCGTTTACTTACCATTTCTCACGCATTGGGGTTCGAACACTCGAACACCTATATAGATTCTCCTGCACAGAGGCAGATATGTAAATACAACATTTCCTTACCATTTCTCACCCATTAGGGCTCGAACACTCGAACAGCTATACGGATTCTCCTGCACAGTGGCAGATATGTAAATACGGCGCTTACTAACTATTTCTCACGCATTAGGGTTCCAACACTCGAACACCTATACGGATTCTCCTGCACAGTGGAAGACATGTGAATACGGCGCTTACTAACTATTTCTCACGCATTAGGGTTCGAACACTCAAACACCTATACGGATTCTCCTGCACAGTGGCAGATATGTAAATACAACATTTCCTTTCCATTTCTCACGCATTAAGGTTCGAACACTCGAACACCTATACGGATTCACCTGCACAGTGGCAGATATGTAAATACAACGTTTCCTTACCATTTCTCACGCATTAGGGTTCGAACACACGAACACCTATACGGATTCTCCTGCACAGTGGCAGATTTGTAAATACAACATTTCCTTACCATTTCTCACGCATTAGGGTTCGAACACTCGAACACCTATACGGATTCTCCTACACAGTGGCAGATATGTAAATACGGCACTTACTAACTATTTCTCACGCATTAGGGTTCCAACACTCGAACACCTATACGGATTCTCCGGCACTGTGGCAGATATGTAAAAACAACATTTCCTTACCATCTCCCACGCATTAGGGTTCGAACACTCGAACACCTATACGGATTCTCCTGCACAGTGGCAGATATGTAAATACGGCGCTTACTAACTATTTCTTACGCATTAGGGTTCCAACACACGAACACCTATACGGATTCTCCTGTACAGTGGCAGATATGTAAATACGGCGTTTACTTACCATTTCTCACACATTAGGGTTCCTACACTCGAACACCTATACGGATTCCCCTGCACAGTGGCAGATATGTGAATACAATGTTTCCTTACCATTTCTCATGCATTAGGGTTCGAAGACTCGAACACCTATACGGATTCTCCTGCACAGTGGCGGATATGTAAAAACAACATTTCCTTACCATTTCCCACGCATTAGGGTTCGAACACTCGAACACCTATACGGATTCTCCTGCACAGTGGCAGACATGTAAACACGGCATTTACTTACCATTTCTCACGCATTAGGGTTCGAACACTCGAACACCTATACAGATTCTGGTGCACAGTGCCAGATATGTAAATACAACGTTTCCTTACCATTTCTCACGCATTAGGGTTCGAACACTCGAGCACCTATACGGATTCTCCTGCACAGTGGCAGATTTGTAAATACGGCGTTTGCTTTCCATTTCTCACGCATTAGGGTTCGAAGACTCGAACACCTATGCGTATTCTCCTGCACAGTGGCAGATATGTAAATACGGTGCTTAATAACCATTTCTCACGCATTAGGGTTCCAACACTCGAACACCTATACGGATTCTCCTGCATAGTGGCAAATATGTAAATACGATGTTTACTTACCATTTCTCACGCATTAGGGTTCGAACACTCGAACACCTATACGGATTCTCCTGCACAGTGGCAGATATGTAAATACGGCATTTACTTACCATTTCTCACGCATTAGGGTTCGAACACTCGAACACCTATGCGGATTCTCCTGCACAGTGGCAGATATGTTACTACGGCGCCTACTAACCATTTCTCACAAATTAGGGTTCGAACACTCGAACACCTATAAGGATTCTCCTGCACAGTGGCAGATATGTAAATACGGCGCTTACTAACTATTTCTCACGCATTAGGGTTCCAACACACGAACACCTATACGGATTCTCCTGCACAGTGGCAGATATGTAAATACGGCGTTTACTTACCATTTCTCACACATTTGGGTTCGAACACTCGAACACCTATATAGATTCTCCTGCACAGTGGCAGATATGTAAATACAACGTTTCCTTACCATTTCTCATGCATTAGGGTGCGAACACTCGAACACCTATACGGATTCTCCTGCACAGTGGCAGACATGTAAACACGGCATTTACTTACCATTTCTCACGCATTAGGGTTCGTACACTCGAACACCTATACGGATTCTGCTGCACAGTGCCAGATATGTAAATACAACGTTTCTTTACCATTTCTCACGCATTAGGGTTCGAACACTCGAGCGCCTATACGGATTCTCCTGCACAGTGGCAGATATGTAAATACGGCGTTTACTTTCCATTTCTCACGCATTAAGGTTCGAAGACTCGAACACCTATGCGTATTCTCCTGCACAGTGGCAGATATGTAAATACGGTGCTTAGTAACCATTTCTCACGCATTTGCGTTCCAACACTCGAACACCTATACGGATTCTCCTGCATAGTGCATATATGTAAATACGACGTTTACTTACCATTTCGCACGCATTAGGGTTCGAACACTCGAACACCTATACGGATTCTCCTGCACAGTGGCAGACATGTAAATACGGCATTTACTTACCATTTCTCACGCATTAGGGTTCGAACACTCGAACACGTATGCGGATTCTCCTGCACAGTGGTAGATATGTAACTACGGCGCTTACTAACCATTTCTCACGCATTAGGGTTCGAACACTCGAACACCTATACGGATTCTCCTGCACAGTGGCAGATATGTAAATACGGCGCTTACTAACTATTTCTCACGCATTAGTGTTCCAACACACGAACACCTATACGGATTCTCCTGCACAGTGGCAGATATGTAAATACGGCGTTTACTTACCATTTCTCACACATTTGGGTTCGAACACTCGAACACCTATATAGATTCTCCTGCACAGTGGCAGATATGTAAATACAACATTTCCTTACCATTTCTCACGCATTAGCGTTCGAACACTCGAACACCTATACGGATTCTCCTGCACAGTGGCAGATATGTAAATACGGCGCTTACTAACTATTTCTCACGCATTAGGGTTCCAACACTCGAACACCTATACGGATTCTCCTGCACAGTGGCAAATATGTAAATACAGCATTTACTTACCATTTCTCACGCATTAGGGTTCGAACACTCGAACACCTATACGGATTCTCCTGCACAGTGGCAGATATGTAAATACAACATTTCCTTACCATTTCTCATGCATTAGGGTTCGACCACTCGAACACCTATACGGATTCCCTGCACAGTGGCAGATATGTGAATACAACGTTTCCTTACCATTTCTCACGCATTAGGGTTCGAACACTCGAGCACCTATACGGATTATCCTGCACAGTGGCAGATATGTAAATACGGCGTTTACTTTCCATTTCTCACGCATTAGGGTTCGAAGACTCGAACACCTATGCGTATTCTCCTGCACAGTGGCAGATATGTAAATACGGTGCTTAGTAACCATTTCTCACGCATTTGGGTTCCAACACTCGAACACCTATACGGATTCTCCTGCACAGTGGCAGATATGTAAATACGGCATTTACTTACCATTTCTCACGCATTAGGGTTCGAACACTCGAACACCTATGCGGATTCTCCTGCACAATGGCAGATATGTAACTACGGCGCTTACTAACCATTCCTCAAGCATTAGGGTTCGAACACTCGAACACCTATACGGATTCTCCTGCACAGTGGCAGACAAGTAAACACGGCATTTACTTACCATTTCTCACGCATTAGGGTTCGAACACTCGAACACCTATACGGATTCTGCTGCAGAGTGCCAGATTTGTAAATACAACGTTTCCTTACCATTTCTCACGCATTAGGGTTCGAACACTCGAACACCTATACGGATTCTCCTGCACAGTGGCAGATATGTAAATACGGCGCTTACTAACTATTTCCCACGCATTACGGTTCGAACACTCGAACACCTATACGGATTCTCCTGTATAGTGGCGGATATGTAAATACAGCATTTCCTTACCATTTCTCATGCATTAGGGTTCGAACACTCGAACACCTATACGGATTCCCCTGCACAGTGGCAGTTATGTAAATACAACGTTCCCTTACCATTTCTCATGCATTAGGCTTCGAACACTCGAACACCTATACGGATTCTCCTGCACAGTGGCAGATTTGTAAATACAACATTTCCTTACCATTTCTCACGCATTAGGGTTCGAACACTCGAACACCTATACGGATTCTCGTGCACAGTGGCAGATATGTAAATACGGCGCTTACTAACTATTTCTCACGCATTAGGGTTCCAACACACGAACACCTATACGGATTCTCCTGCACAGTGGCAGATATGTAAATACGGCGTTTACTTACCATTTCTCATGCATTTGGGTTCGAACACTCGAACACCTATATAGATTCTCCTGCACAGAGGCTGATATGTAAATACAACATTTCCTTACCATTTCTCACCCATTAGGGTTCGAACACTCGAACACCTATACGGATTTTCCTGCACAGTGGCAGATATGTAAATACGGCGCTTACTAACTATTTCTCACGCATTAGGGTTCCAACACTCGAACACCTATACGGATTCTCCGGCACAGTGGCAGATATGTAAAAACAACATTTCCTTACCATCTCCCAGGCATTAGGGTTCGAACACTCGAACACCTATACGGATTCTCCTGCACAGTGGCAGACATGTAAACACGGCATTTACTTACCATTTCTCACGCATTAGTGTTCGAACACTCGAACACCAATACGGATTCGTCTGCAGAGTGCCAGATATGTAAATACAACGTTTCCTTACCATTTCTCACGCATTAGGGTTCGAACACTCGAACACCTATACGGATTCTCCTGCACAGTGGCAGATATGTAACTACGGCGTTTACTTTCCATTTCTCACGCATTAGGGTTCGATGACTCGAACACCTATGCGTATTCTCCTGCACAGTGGCAGATATGTAAATACGGTGCTTACTAACCATTTCTCACGCATTAGGGTTCCAACACTCGAACACCTATACGGATTCTCCTGCACAGTGGCAGATTTGTAAATACAACATTTCCTTACCATTTCTCACGCATTAGGGTTCGAACACTCGACGACCTATACGGATTCTCCTGCGCAGTGGCAGATATGTAAATACGGCGCTTACTAACTATTTCTCACGCATTAGGGTTCCAACACACGAACACCTATATGGATTCTCCTGCACAGTGGCAGATATGTAAATACGGCGTTTACTTACCATTTCTCACGCATTTGGGTTCGAACACTCGAACACCTATATAGATTCTGCTGCACAGAGGCAGATATGTAAATACAACATTTCCTTACCAGTTCTCACCCATTAGGGTTCGAACACTCGAACACCTATACGGATTCTCCTGCACAGTGGCAGATATGTAAATACGGCGCTTACTAACTATTTCTCACGCATTAGGGTTCCAACACTCGAACACCTATACGGATTCTCCTGCACAGTGGCAGATATGTAAATACGACATTTACTTACCATTTCTCACGCATTAGGGTTCGAACAATCGAACACCTATACGGATTCTCCTGCACAGTGGCAGATTTGTAAATACAACATTTCCTTACCATTTCTCACGCATTAGGGTTCGAACACTCGAACACCTATACGGATTCACCAGCACAGTGGCAGATATGTAAATACAACGTTTCCTTACCATTTCTCACGCATTAGGGTTCGAACACTCGAACACCTATACGGATTCTCCTGCACAGTGGCAGATATGTAAATACGGAATTTACTTACCATTTCTCACGCATTAGGGTTCGAACACTCGAACACCTATACGGATTCTCGTGCACAGTGGCAGATGTGTAAATACGGCATTTACTTACCATTTCTCACGCATTAGGGTTCGAACACTCGAACACCTATGCGGATTCTCCTACACAGTGGCAGATATGTAACTACGGCGCTTACTAACCATTTCTCACGCAGTAGGGTTCGAACACTCGAACACCTATACGGATTCTCCTGCACAGTGGCAGATATGTAAATACGGCGCTTACTAACTATTTCTCACGCATTAGGGTTCCAACACACGAACACCTATACGGATTCTCCTGCACAGTGGCAGATATGTAAATACGGCGGTTACTTACCATTTCTCACGCATTTGGGTTCGAACACTCGAACACCTATATAGATTCTCCTGCACAGTGGCAGATATGTAAATACAACATTTCCTTACCATTTCTCACGCATTACGGTTCGAACACTCGAACACCTATACGGATTCTCCTGCACAGTGGCAGCTATGTAAATATTGCGCTTACTAACTATTTCTCACGCATTAGGGTTCCAACACTCGAACACCTATACGAATTCTCCTGCACAGTGGCAGATATGTAAATACGGCATTTACTTACCATTTCTCACGCATTAGGGTTCGAACACTCGAACACCTATACGGATTCTCCTGCACAGTGGCGGATATGTAAATACGGCATTTACTTACCATTGCTCACGCATTAGGGTTCGAACACTCGAACACCTATACGGATTCTCCTGCACAGTGGCGGATATGTAAATACAACATTTCCTTACCATTTCTCACGCATTAGGGTTCGAACACTAACACCTATACGGACTCTCCTGCACAGTGGCAGATATGTAAATACAACATTTCCTTACCATTTCTCACGCATTAGGGTTCAAACACTCGAACACCTATACGGATTCCCCTGCACAGTGGCAGTCATGTAAATACAACGTTCCCTTACCATTTCTCACGCATTAGGGTTCGAACACTCGAACACCTATACGGATTCTCCTGCACAGTGGCAGATATGTAAATACGGCATTTACTTACCATTTCTCACGCATTGGGGTTCGAACACTCGAACACCTAGGCGGATTCTCCTGCACAGTGGCAGATATGTAACTACGGTGCTAACTAACCATTTCTCACGCATTAGGGTTCGAACACTCGAACACCTATACGGATTCCCCTGCACAGTGGCAGTTATGTAAATACAACGTTCCCTTACCATTTCTCACGCATTAGGGTTCGAACACTCGAACACCTATACGGATTCTCCTGCACAGGGGTAGATATGTAAATACGGCATTTACTTACCATTTCTCACGCATTGGGGTTAGAACACTCGAACACCTATGCGGATTCTCCTGCACAGTGGCAGATATGTAACTACGGCGCTTACTAACCATTTCTCACGCATTAGGGTTCGAACACTCGAACACCTATACGAATTCTCCTGCACAGTGGCAGATATGTAAATACGGCGATTACTAACTATTTCTCACGCATTAGGGTTCCAACACACGAACACCTATACGGATTCTCCTGCACAGTGGCAGACATGTAAATACGGCGGTTACTTACCATTTCTCACGCATTTGGGTTCGAACACTCGAACACCTATATAGAATCTCCTGCACAGTGGCAGATATGTAAATACAACATTTCCTTACCATTTCTCACGCATTATGGTTCGAACACTCGAACACCTATACGGATTCTCCTGCACAGTGGCGGATATGTAAATACAACATTTCCTTACCATTTCTCACGCATTAGGGTTCGAACACTAACACCTATACGGACTCTCCTGCACAGTGGCAGATATGTAAATACAACATTTCCTTACCATTTCTCACGCATTAGGGTTCAAACACTCGAACACCTATACGGATTCCCCTGCACAGTGGCAGTCATGTAAATACAACGTTCCCTTACCATTTCTCACGCATTAGGGTTCGAACACTCGAACACCTATACGGATTCTCCTGCACAGTGGCAGATATGTAAATACGGCATTTACTTACCATTTCTCACGCATTGGGGTTCGAACACTCGAACACCTAGGCGGATTCTCCTGCACAGTGGCAGATATGTAACTACGGCGCTAACTAACCATTTCTCACGCATTAGGGTTCGAACACTCGAACACCTATACGGATTCCCCTGCACAGTGGCAGTTATGTAAATACAACGTTCCCTTACCATTTCTCACGCATTAGGGTTCGAACACTCGAACACCTATACGGATTCTCCTGCACAGGGGCAGATATGTAAATACGGCATTTACTTACCATTTCTCACGCATTGGGGTTAGAACACTCGAACACCTATGCGGATTCTCCTGCACAGTGGCAGATATGTAACTACGGCGCTTACTAACCATTTCTCACGCATTAGGGTTCGAACACTCGAACACCTATACGAATTCTCCTGCACAGTGGCAGATATGTAAATACGGCGATTACTAACTATTTCTCACGCATTAGGGTTCCAACACACGAACACCTATACGGATTCTCCTGCATAGTGGCAGACATGTAAATACGGCGGTTACTTACCATTTCTCACGCATTTGGGTTTGAACACTCGAACACCTATATAGACTCTCCTGCACAGTGGCAGATATGTAAATACAACATTTCCTTACCATTTCTCACGCATTATGGTTCGAACACTCGAACACCTATACGGATTCTCCTGCACAGTGGCCGATATGTAAATACGGCGCTTACTAACTATTTCTCACGCATTAGGGTTCCAACACTCGAACACCTATACGGATTCTCCTGCACAGTGGCAGATATGTAAATACGGCATTTGCTTACCATTTCTCACGCATTAGGGTTCGAACACTCGAACACCTATACGGATTCTCCTGTACAGTGGCGGATATGTAAATACAACATTTCCTTACCATTTCTCACGCATTAGGGTTCGAACACTCGAACACCTATACGGATTCCCCTGCACAGTGGCAGTTATGTAAATACAACGTTCCCTTACCATTTCTCACGCATTAGGGTTCGAACACTCGAACACCTATACGGATTCTCCTGCACAGTGGCAGATATGTAAAAACAACATTTCCTTACCATCTCCCAGGCATTAGGGTTCGAACACTCGAACACCTATACGGATTCTCCTGCACAGTGGCAGACATGTAAACACGGCATTTACTTACCATTTCTCACGCATTAGTGTTCGAACACTCGAACACCTATACGGATTCGTCTGCAGAGTGCCAGATATGTAAATACAACGTTTCCTTACCATTTCTCACGCATTAGGGTTCGAACACTCGAACACCTATACGGATTCTCCTGCACAGTGGCAGATATGTAACTACGGCGTTTACTTTCCATTTCTCACGCATTAGGGTTCGAAGACTCGAACACCTATGCGTTTTCTCCTACACAGTGGCAGATATGTAAATACAACATTTCCTTACCATTTCTCACGCATTAGGGTTCGAACACTCGAACACCTATACGGATTCCACTGCACAGTGGCAGTTATGTAAATACAACGTTCCCTTACCATTTCTCACGCATTAGGGTTCGAACACTCGAACACCTATACGGATTTTCCTGCACAGTGGCAGATATGTAAATACGACATTTACTTACCATTTCTCACGCATTAGGGTTCGAACACTCGAACACCTATGCGGATTCTCCTGCACAGTGGCAGATATGTAACTACGGCGCTTACTAACCATTTCTCACGCATTAGGGTTCGAACACTCGAACACCTATACGGATTCTCCTGCACAGTGGCAGATATGTAAATACGGCGCTTACTAACTATTTCTCACGCATTAGGGTTCCAACACACGAACACCTATACGGATTCTCCTGCACAGTGGCAGATATGTAAATACGGCGGTTACTTACCATTTCTCACGCATTTGGGTTCGAACACTCGAACACCTATATAGATTCACCTGCACAGTGGCAGATATGTAAATACAACGTTTCCTTACCATTTCTCACGCATTAGGGTTCGAACACTCGAACACCTATACGGATTCTCCTGCACAGTGGCAGATTTGTAAATACAACATTTCCTTACCATTTCTCACGCATTAGGGTTCGAACACTCGAACACCTATACGGATTCTCCTACACAGTGGCAGATATGTAAATACGGCGCTTACTAACTATTTCTCACGCATTAGGGTTCCAACACTCGAACACCTATACGGATTCTCCGGCACAGTGGCAGATATGTAAAAACAACATTTCCTTACCATCTCCCACGCATTAGGGTTCGAACACTCGAACACCTATACGGATTCTCCTGCACAGTGGCAGACATGTAAACACGGCATTTACTTACCATTTCTCACGCATTAGTGTTCGAACACTCGAACACCTATACGGATTCGTCTGCAGAGTGCCAGATATGTAAATACAACGTTTCCTAACCATTTCTCACGAATTAGGGTTCGAAGACTCGAACACCTATGCGTATTCTCCTGCACAGTGGCAGATATGTAAATACGGTGCTTACTAACCATTTCTCACGCATTAGGGTTCCAACACTCGAACACCTATACGGATTCTCCTGCACAGTGGCAGATTTGTAAATACAACATTTAGTTACCATTTCTCACGCATTAGGGTTCGAACACTCGAAGACCTATACGGATTCTCCTGCACAGTGGCAGATATGTAAATACGGCGCTCACTAACTATTTCTCACGCATTAGGGTTCGAACACTCGAACACCTATACGGATTCTCCTGCACAGTGGCAGATTTGTAAATACAACATTTCCTTATCATTTCTCACGCATTAGGGTTCGAACACTCGAACACCTATACGGATTCTCCTACACAGTGGCAGATATGTAAATACGGCGCTTACTAACTATTTCTCACGCATTAGGGTTCCAACACTCGAACACCTATACGGATTCTCTCTGACAGTGGCAGATATGTAAAAACAACATTTCCTTACCATCTCCCACGCATTAGGGTTCGAACACTCGAACACCTATACGGATTCTCCTGCACAGTGGCAGACATGTAAACACGGCATTTACTTACCATTTCTCACGCATTAGTGTTCGAACACTCGAACACCTATACGGATTCGTCTGCAGAGTGCCAGATATGTAAATACAACGTTTCCTTACCATTTCTCACGAATTAGGGTTCGAACACTCGAACACCTATACGGATTCTCCTGCACAGTGGCAGATATGTAACTACGGCGTTTACTTTCCATTTCTCACGCATTAGGGTTCGAAGACTCGAACACCTATGCGTATTCTCCTGCACAGTGGCAGATATGTAAATACGGTGCTTACTAACCATTTCTCACGCATTAGGGTTCCAACACTCGAACACCTATACGGATTCTCCTGCACAGTGGCAGATTTGTAGATACAACATTTCCTTACCATTTCTCATGCATTAGGGTTCGAACACTCGAAGACCTATACGGATTCTCCTGCACAGTGGCAGATATGTAAATACGGCGCTTACTAACTATTTCTCACGCATTAGGGTTCGAACACTCGAACACCTATACGGATTCTCCTGCACAGTCGCAGATTTGTAAATACAACATTTCCTTACCATTTCTCACGCATTAGGGTTCGAACACTCGAACACCTATACGGATTCTCCTACACAGTGGCAGATATGTAAATACGGCGCTTACTAACTATTTCTCACGCATTAGGGTTCCAACACTCGAACACCCATATGGATTCTCTCTCACAGTGGCAGATATGTAAAAACAACATTTCCTTACCATCTCCCACGCATTAGGGTTCGAACACTCGAACACCTATACGGATTCTCCTGCACAGTGGCAGACATGTAAACACGGCATTTACTTACCATTTCTCACGCATTAGTGTTCGAACACTCGAACACCTATACGGATTCGTCTGCAGAGTGCCAGATATGTAAATACAACGTTTCTTTACCATTTCTCACGCATTAGGGTTCGAACACTCGAACACCTATGCGGATTCTCCTGCACAGTGGCAGATATGTAACTACGGCGTTTACTTTCCATTTCTCACGCATTCGGGTTCGAAGACTCGAACACCTATGCGTATTCTCCTGCACAGTGGCAGATATGTAAATACGGTGCTTACTAACCATTTCTCACGCATTAGGGTTCCAACACTCGAACACCTATACGGATTCTCCTGCACAGTGGCAGATTTGTAAATACAACATTTCCTTACCATTTCTCACGCATTAGGGTTCGAGCACTCGAAGACCTATACGGATTCTCCTGCACAGTGGCAGATATGTAAATACGACACTTACTAACTATTTCTCACGCATTAGGGTTCCAACACACGAACACCTATACGGATTCTCCTGCACAGTGGCAGATATGTAAATACGGCGTTTACTTACCATTTCTCACGCATTTCGGTTCGAACACTCGAACACCTATATAGATTCTCCTGCACAGAGGCAGATATGTAAATACAACATTTCCTTACCATTTCTCACCCATTAGGGCTCGAACACTCGAACAGCTATACGGATTCTCCTGCACAGTGGCAGATATGTAAATACAGCGCTTACTAACTATTTCTCACGCATTAGGGTTCCAACACTCGAACACCTATACGGATTCTCCTGCACAGTGGCAGATATGTGAATACGGCGCTTACTAACTATTTCTCACGCATTAGGGTTCGAACACTCGAACACCTATACGGATTCTCCTGCACAGTGGCAGATATGTAAATACAACATTTCCTTTCCATTTCTCACGCATTAGGGTTCGAACACTCGAACACCTATACGGATTCACCTGCACAGTGGCAGATATGTAAATACAACGTTTCCTTACCATTTCTCACGCATTAGGGTTCGAACACACGAACACCTATACGGATTCTCCTGCACAGTGGCAGATTTGTAAATACAACATTTCCTTACCATTTCTCACGCATTAGGGTTCGAACACTCGAACACCTATACGGATTCTCCTACACAGTGGCAGATATGTAAATACGGCACTTACTAACTATTTCTCACGCATTAGGGTTCCAACACTCGAACACCTATACGGATTCTCCGGCACTGTGGCAGATATGTAAAAACAACATTTCCTTACCATCTCCCACGCATTAGGGTTCGAACACTCGAACACCTATACGGATTCTACTGCACAGTGGCAGATATGTAAATACGGCGCTTACTAACTATTTCTCAGGCATTAGGGTTCCAACAGACGAACACCTATACGGATTCTCCTGCACAGTGGCATATATGTAAATACGGCGTTTACTTACCATTTCTCACACATTAGGGTTCCTACACTCGAACACCTATACGGATTCCCCTGCACAGTGGCAGATATGTGAATACAATGTTTCCTTACCATTTCTCATGCATTAGGGTTCGAAGACTCGAACACCTATACGGATTCTCCTGCACAGTGGCGGATATGTAAAAACAACATTTCCTTACCATTTCCCACGCATTAGGGTTCGAACACTCGAACACCTATACGGATTCTCCTGCACAGTGGCAGACATGTAAACACGGCATTTACTTACCATTTCTCACGCATTAGGGTTCGAACACTCGAACACCTATACGGATTTTGCTGCACAGTGCCAGATATGTAAATACAACGTTTCCTTACCATTTCTCACGCATTAGGGTTCGAACACTCGAGCACCTATACGGATTCTCCTGCACAGTGGCAGATTTGTAAATACGGCGTTTGCTTTCCATTTCTCACGCATTAGGGTTCGAAGACTCGAACACCTATGCGTATTCTCCTGCACAGTGGCAGATATGTAAATACGGTGCTTAATAACCATTTCTCACGCATTAGGGTTCAAACACTCGAACACCTATACGGATTCTCCTGCATAGTGGCAAATATGTAAATACGATGTTTACTTACCATTTCTCACGCATTAGGGTTCGAACACTCGAACACCTATCCGGATTCTCCTGCACAGTGGCAGATATGTAAATACGGCATTTACTTACCATTTCTCACGCATTAGGGTTCGAACACTCGAACACCTATGCGGATTCTCCTGCACAGTGGCAGATATGTTACTACGGCGCCTACTAACCATTTCTCACAAATTAGGGTTCGAACACTCGAACACCTATAAGGATTCTCCTGCACAGTGGCAGATATGTAAATACGGCGCTTACTAACTATTTCTCACGCATTAGGGTTCCAACACACGAACACCTATACGGATTCTCCTGCACAGTGGCAGATATGTAAATACGGCGTTTACTTACCATTTCTCACACATTTGGGTTCGAACACTCGAACACCTATATAGATTCTCTTGCACAGTGGCAGATATGTAAATACAACGTTTCCTTACCATTTCTCATGCATTAGGGTTCGAACACTCGAACACCTATACAGATTCTCCTGCACAGTGGCAGATATGTAAAAACAACATTTCCTTACCATTTCCCACGCATTAGGGTTCGAACACTCGAACACCTATACGGATTCTCCTGCACAGTGGCAGACATGTAAACACGGCATTTACTTACCATTTCTCACGCATTAGGGTTCGAACACTCGAACACCTATACGGATTCTGCTGCACAGTGCCAGATATGTAAATACAACGTTTCCTTACCATTTCTCACGCATTAGGGTTCGAACACTCGAGCGCCTATACGGATTCTCCTGCACAGTGGCAGATATGTAAATACGGAGTTTACTTTCCATTTCTCACGCATTAGGGTTCGAAGACTCGAACACCTATGCGTATTCTCCTGCACAGTGGCAGATATGTAAATACGGTGCTTAGTAACCATTTCTCACGCATTTGGGTTCCAACACTCGAACACCTATACGGATTCTCCTGCATAGTGCATATATGTAAATAGGACGTTTACTTACCATTTCGCACGCATTAGGGTTCGAACACTCGAACACCTATACGGATTCTCCTGCACAGTGGCAGATATGTAAATACGGCATTTACTTACCATTTCTCACGCATTAGGGTTCGAACACTCGAACACGTATGCGGATTCTCCTGCACAGTGGCAGATATGTAACTACGGCGCCTACTAACCATTTCTCACAAATTAGGGTTCGAACACTCGAACACCTATAAGGATTCTCCTGCACAGTGGCAGATATGTAAATACGGCGCTTACTAACTATTTCTCACGCATTAGGGTTCCAACACACGAACACCTATACGGATTCTCCTGCACAGTGGCAGATATGTAAATACGGCGTTTACTTACCATTTCTCACACATTTGGGTTCGAACACTCGAACACCTATATAGATTCTCCTGCACAGTGGCAGATATGTAAATACAACGTTTCCTTACCATTTCTCATGCATTAGGGTTCGAACACTCGAACACCTATACAGATTCTCCTGCACAGTGGCAGATATGTAAAAACAACATTTCCTTACCATTTCCCACGCATTAGGGTTCGAACACTCGAACACCTATACGGATTCTCCTGCACAGTGGCAGACATGTAAACACGGCATTTACTTACCATTTCTCACGCATTAGGGTTCGAACACTCGAACACCTATACGGATTCTGCTGCACAGTGCCAGATATGTAAATACAACGTTTCCTTACCATTTCTCACGCATTAGGGTTCGAACACTCGAGCGCCTATACGGATTCTCCTGCACAGTGGCAGATATGTAAATACGGAGTTTACTTTCCATTTCTCACGCATTAGGGTTCGAAGACTCGAACACCTATGCGTATTCTCCTGCACAGTGGCAGATATGTAAATACGGTGCTTAGTAACCATTTCTCACGCATTTGGGTTCCAACACTCGAACACCTATACGGATTCTCCTGCATAGTGCATATATGTAAATAGGACGTTTACTTACCATTTCGCACGCATTAGGGTTCGAACACTCGAACACCTATACGGATTCTCCTGCACAGTGGCAGATATGTAAATACGGCATTTACTTACCATTTCTCACGCATTAGGGTTCGAACACTCGAACACGTATGCGGATTCTCCTGCACAGTGGTAGATATGTAACTACGGCGCTTACTAACCATTTCTCACGCATTAGGGTTCGAACACTCGAACACCTATACGGATTCTCCTGCACAGTGGCAGATATGTAAATACGGCGCTTACTAACTATTTCTCACGCATTAGTGTTCCAACACACGAACACCTATACGGATTCTCCTGCACAGTGGCAGATATGTAAATACGGCGTTTACTTACCATTTCTCACACATTTGGGTTTGAACACTCGAACACCTATATAGATTCTCCTGCACAGTGGCAGATATGTAAATACAACGTTTCCTTACCATTTCTCATGCATTAGGGTTCGAACACTCGAACACCTATACAGATTCTCCTGCACAGTGGCAGATATGTAAAAACAACATTTCCTTACCATTTCCCACGCATTAGGGTTCGAACACTCGAACACCTATACGGATTCTCCTGCACAGTGGCAGATATGTAAATACAACATTTCCTTACCATTTCTCACGCATTAGGGTTCGAACACTCGAACACCTATACGGATTCCCTGCGCAGTGGCAGATATGTGAATACAACGTTTCCTTACCATTTCTCACGCATTAGGGTTCGAACACTCGAGCACCTATACGGATTCTCCTGCACAGTGGCAGATATGTAAATACGGCGTTTATTTTCCATTTCTCACGCATTAGGGTTCGAAGACTCGAACACCTATGCGTATTCTCCTGCACAGTGGCAGATATGTAAATACGGTGCTTAGTAACCATTTCTCACGCATTTGGTTTCCAACACTCGAACACCTATACGGATTCTCCTGCACAGTGGCAGATATGTAAATACGGCATTCACTTACCATTTCTCGCGCATTAGGGTTCGAACACTCGAACACCTATGCGGATTCTCCTGCACAATGGCAGATATGTAACTACGGCGCTTACTAACCATTTCTCACGCATTAGGGTTCGAACACTCGAACACCTATATGGATTCTCCTGCACAGTGGCAGACAAGTAAACACGGCATTTACTTACCATTTCTCACGCATTAGGGTTCGACCACTCGAACACCTATACGGATTCTGCTGCAGAGTGCCAGATTTGTAAATACAACGTTTCCTTACCATTTCTCACACATTAGGGTTCGAACACTCGAACACCTATACGGATTCTCCTGCACAGTGGCAGATATGTAAATACGGCGCTTACTAACTATTTCTCACGCATTAGGGTTCCAACACTCGAACACCTATACGGATTCTCCGGCACAGTGGCAAATATGTAAATACAGCATTTACTTACCATTTGTTACGCATTAGGGTTCGAACACTCGAACACCTATACGGATTCTCCTGCACAGTGGCAGATATGTAAAAACAACATTTCCTTACCATTTCCCACGCATTAGGGTTCGAACACTCGAACACCTATACGGATTCTCCTGCACAGTGGCAGACATGTAAACACGGCATTTACTTACCATTTCTCACGCATTAGGGTTTGAAAACTCGAACACCTATACGGATTCTGCTGCACAGTGCCAGATATGTAAATAAAACGTTTCCTTACCATTTCTCACGCATTAGGGTTCGAACACTCGAACACCTATACGGATTCTCCTGCACAGTGGCAGATATGTAAATACGGTGTTTACTTTCCGTTTCTCACGCATTAGGGTTCGAAGACTCGAACACCTATGCGTATTCTCCTGCACAGTGGCAGATATGTAAATACGGTGCTTACTAACCATTTCTCACGCATTAGGGTTCCAACACTCGAACACCTATACTGATTTTCCTGCATAGTGGCATATATGTAAATACGACGTTTACTTACCATTTCTCACGCATTAGGGTTCGAACACTCGAACACCTATACGGATTCTCCTGCACAGTGGCAGATATGTAAATACGTCATTTACTTACCATTTCTCACGCATTAGGGTTCTAACACTCGAACACCTATACGGATTCTCCTGCACAGTGGCAGATATGTAAATACGGCGCTTACTAACTATTTCTCACGCATTAGGGTTCCAACACTCGAACACCTATACGGATTCTCCTGCACAGTGGCAGATATGTAAATACGGCATTTACTTAACATTTCTCACGCATTAGGGTTCGAACACTCGAACACCTATACGGATTCCCCTGCACAGTGGCAGATATGTGAATACAACGTTTCCTTACCATTTCTCATGCATTAGGGTTCGAAGACTCGAACACCTATACGGATTCTCCTGCACAGTGGCGGATATGTAAAAACAACATTTCCTTACCATTTCCCACGCATTAGGGTTCGAACACTCGAACACCTATACGGATTCTCCAGCACAGTGGCAGACATGTAAACACGGCATTTACTTACCATTTCTCACGCATTAGGGTTCGAACACTCGAACACCTATACGGATTCTGCTGCATAGTGCCAGATATGTAAATACAACGTTTCCTTACCATTTCTCACGCATTAGGGTTCGAACACTCGAGCACCTATACGGATTCTCCTGCACAGTGGCAGATATGTAAATACGGCGTTTACTTTCCATTTCTCACGCATTAGGGTTCGAAGACTCGAACACCTATGCGTATTCTCCTGCACAGTGGCAGATATGTAAATACGGTGCTTAATAACCATTTCTCACGCATTAGGGTTCCAACACTCGAACACCTATACGGATTCTCCTGCACAGTGGCAAATATGTAAATACGATGTTTACTTACCATTTCTCACGCATTAGGGTTCGAACACTCGAACACCTATACGGATTCTCCTGCACAGTGGCAGATATGTAAATACGGCATTTACTTACCATTTCTCACGCATTAGGGTTCGAACACTCGAACACCTATGCGGATTCTCCTGCACAGTGGCAGATATGTTACTACGGCGCCTACTAACCATTTCTCACAAATTAGGGTTCGAACACTCGAACACCTATAAGGATTCTCCTGCACAGTGGCAGATATGTAAATACGGCGCTTACTAACTATTTCTCACGCATTAGGGTTCCAACACACGAACACCTATACGGATTCTCCTGCACAGTGGCAGATATGTAAATACGGCGTTTACTTACCATTTCTCACACATTTGGGTTCGAACACTCGAACACCTATATAGATTCTCCTGCACAGTGGCAGATATGTAAATACAACGTTTCCTTACCATTTCTCATGCATTAGGGTTCGAACACTCGAACACCTATACAGATTCTCCTGCACAGTGGCAGATATGTAAAAACAACATTTCCTTACCATTTCCCACGCATTAGGGTTCGAACACTCGAACACCTATACGGATTCTGCTGCACAGTGCCAGATATGTAAAGACAACGTTTTCTTACCATTTCTCACGCATTAGGGTTCGAACACTCGAGCGCCTATACGGATTCTCCTGCACAGTGGCAGATATGTAAATACGGCGTTTACTTTCCATTTCTCACGCATTAGGGTTCGAAGACTCGAACACCTATGCGTATTCTCCTGCACAGTGGCAGATATGTAAATACGGTGCTTAGTAACCATTTCTCACGCATTTGGGTTCCAACACTCGAACACCTATACGCATTCTCCTGCATAGTGCATATATGTAAATACGACGTTTACTTACCATTTCTCACGCATTAGGGTTCGAACACTCGAACACCTATACGGATTTTCCTGCACAGTGGCAGATATGTAAATACGGCATTTACTTACCATTTCTCACGCATTAGGGTTCGAACACTCGAACACGTATGCGGATTCTCCTGCACAGTGGTAGATATGTAACTACGGCGCTTACTAACCATTTCTCACGCATTAGGGTTCGAACACTCGAACACCTATACGGATTCTCCTGCACAGTGGCAGATATGTAAATACGGCGCTTACTAACTATTTCTCACGCATTAGTGTTCCAACACACGAACACCTATACGGATTCTCCTGCACAATCGCAGATATGCGAATACGGCGTTTACTTACCATTTCTCACACATTTGGGTTCGAACACTCGAACACCTATATAGATTCTCCTGCACAGTGGCAGATATGTAAATACAACATTTCCTTACCATTTCTCACGCATTAGCGTTCGAACACTCGAACACCTATACGGATTCTCCTGCACAGTGGCAGATATCTAAATACAACATTTCCTTACCATTTCTCACGCATTAGGGTTCGAACACTCGAACACCTATACGGATTCCCTGCACAGTGGCAGATATGTGAATACAACGTTTCCTTACCATTTCTCACGCATTAGGGTTCGAACACTCGAGCACCTATACGGATTCTCCTGCACAGAGGCAGATATGTAAATACGGCGTTTACTTTCCATTTCTCACGCATTAGGGTTCGAAGACTCGAACACCTATGCGTATTCTCCTGCACAGTGGCAGATATGTAAATACGGTGCTTAGTAACCATTTCACACGCATTTGGGTTCCAACACTCGAACACCTATACGGATTCTCCTGCACAGTGGCAGATATGTAAATACGGCATTTACTTACCATTTCTCACGTATTAGGGTTCGAACACTCGAACACCTATGCCGATTCTCTTGCACAATGGCAGATATGTAACTACGGCGCTTACTAACCATTTCTCACGCATTAGGGTTCGAACACTCGAACACCTATACGGATTCTCCTGCACAGTGGCAGACAAGTAAACATGGCATTTACTTACCATTTCTCACGCATTAGGGTTCGAACACTCGAACACCTATACGGATTCTGCTGCAGAGTGCCAGATTTGTAAATACAACGTTTCCTTACCATTTCTCACGCATTAGGGTTCGAACACTCGAACACCTATACGGATTCTCCTGCACAGTGGCAGATATGTAAATACGGCGCTTACTAACTATTTCTCACGCATTAGGGTTCCAACACTCGAACACCTATACGGATTCTCCTGCACAGTGGCAAATATGTAAATACAGCATTTACTTACCATTTCTTACGCATTGGGGTTCGAACACTCGAACACCTATACGAATTCTCCTGCACAGTGGCAGATATGTAAAAACAACATTTCCTTACCATTTCCCACGCATTAGGGTTCGAACACTCGAACACCTATACGGATTCTCCTGCACAGTGGCAGACATGTAAACACGGCATTTACTTACCATTTCTCACGCATTAGGGTTCGAACACTCGAACACCTATACGGATTCTCCTGCACAGTGGCAGATATGTAAAAACAGCATTTCGTTACCATTTCTCACGCATTAGGGTTCGAACACTCGAACACCTATACGGATTCTTCTGCGCAGTGGCAGACAGGTAAACACGGCATTTACTTACCATTTCTCACGCATTAGGGTTCGAACACTCGAACACCTATACGGAATCTGCTGCACAGTGCCAGATATATAAATACAACGTTTCCTTACCATTTCTCACGCATTAGGGTTCGAACACTCGAACACCTATACGGATTCTCCTGCACAGTGGCAGATATGTAAATACGGTGTTTACTTACCATTTATCAAGCATTAGGGTTCGAAGACTCGAACACCTATGCGTATTCTCCTGCACAGTGGCAGATATGTAAATACGGTGCTTACTAACCATTTCTTACGCATTAGGGTTCCAACACTCGAACACCTATACGGATTCTCCTGGATAGTGGCATATATGTAAATACGACGTTTACTTACCATTTCTCACGCATTAGGGTTCGAACACTCGAACACCTATACGGATTCTCCTGCACAGTGGCAGATATGTAAATACAACATTACCTTACCATTTCCCACGCATTAGGGTTCGAACACTCGAACACCTATACAGATTCTCCTGCACAGTGGCAGACATGTAAACACGGCATTTACTTACCATTTCTCACGCATTAGGGTTCGAACACTCGAACACCTATACGGATTCTGCTGCAGAGTGCTAGATATGTAAATACAACGTTTCCTTACCATTTCTCACGCATTACGGTTCGAACACTCGAACACCTATACGGATTCTCCTGCACAGTGGCAGATATGTAAATACAACATTTCCTTACCATTTCTCACGCATTAGGGTTCGAACACTCGAACACCTATACGGATTCTCCCGCACAGTGGCAGATATGTAAAAACAACATTTCCTTACCATTTCCCACGCATTAGGGCTCGAACACTCGAACACCTATACGGATTCTCCTTCACAGTGGCAGACATGTAAACACGGCATTTACTTACCATTTCTCACGCATTAGGGTTCGAGCACTCGAACACCTATACGGATTCTGCTGCAGAGTGCCAGATACGTAAATACAACGTTTCCTTAACATTTCTCACGCATTAGGGTTCGAACACTCGAACACCTATACGGATTCTCCTGCACAGTGGCAGATATGTAAATACGGCGTTTACTTTCCATTTCTCACGCATTAGGGTTCGAAGACTCGAACACCTATGCGTATTCTCCTGCACAGTGGCAGATATGTAAATACGGTGCTTACTAACCATTTCTCGCGCATTAGGGTTCCAGCACTCGAACACGTAAACGGATTCTCCTGCATAGTGGCATATATGTAAATACGACGTTTACTTACCATTTCTCACGCATTAGGGTTCGAACACTCGAACACCTATACGGATTCTCCTGCACATTGGCAGATATGTAAATACGGCATTTACTTGCCATTTCTCACGCATTAGGGTTCGAACACTCGAACACCTATGCGGATTCTCCTGCACAGTGGCAGATATGTAACTACGGCGCTTACTAACCATTTCTCACGCATTAGGGTTCGAACACTCGAACACCTATACGGATTCTCCTGCACAGTGGCCGATATGTAAATACGGCGCTTACTAACTATTTCTCACGCATTAGGGTTCCAACACACGAACACCTATACGGATTCTCCTACACAGTGGCAGATATGTAAATACGGCGTTTACTTACCATTTCTCACGCATTTGGGTTCGAACACTCGGACACCTATATAGATTCTCCTGCACAGTGGCAGATATGTAAATACGGCATTTACTTACCATTTCTCACGCATTAGGGTTCGAACACTCGAACACCTATACGGATTCTCCTGCACAGTGGCAGATATGTAAAAACAACATTTCCTTACCATTTCTCACGCATTAGGGTTCGAACACTCGAACACCTATACGGATTCCCCTACACCGTGGCAGATATGTAAATACAACGTTTCCTTACCATTTCTCACGCATTAGGGTTCGAACACTCGAACACCTATACGGATTCTCCTGCACAGTGGCAGATATGTAAAAACAACATTTCCTTACCATTTCTCACGCATTAGGGTTCGAACACTCGAACACCTATGCGGATTCTCCTGCACAGTGGCAGACATGTAGACACGGCATTTACTTACCATTTCTCACGCATTAGGGTTCGAACACTCGAACACCTATACGGATTCTCCTGCACAGTGGCAGATATGTAAAAACAACATTTCCTTACCATTTCTCACGCATTAGGGTTCGAACACTCGAACACCTATGCGGATTCTCCTGCACAGTGGCAGACATGTAGACACGGCATTTACTTACCATTTCTCACGCATTAGGGTTCGAACACTCGAACACCTATACGGAATCTGCTGCACAGTGCCAGATATGTAAATACAACGTTTCCTTACCATTTCTCACGCATTAGGCTTCGAACACTCGAACACCTATACGGATTCTCCTGCACAGTGGCAGATATGTAAATACGTCATTTACTTACCATTTCTCACGCATTAGGGTTCTAACACTCGAACACCTATACGGATTCTCCTGCACAGTGGCAGATATGTAAATACGGCATTTACTTACCATTTCTCACGCATTAGGGTTCGAACACTCGAACACCTATGCGGATTCTCCTGCACAGTGGCAGATATGTAACTACGGCGCTTACTAACCATTACTCACGCATTAGGGTTCGAAGACTCGAACACCTATGCGTATTCTCCTGCACAGTGGCAGATATGTAAATACGGTGCTTACTAACCATTTCTTACGCATTAGGGCTCGAACACTCGAACACCTATACGGATTCTCCTGCATAGTGGCATATATGTGAATACGGCATTTACTTACCATTTCTCACGCATTAGGGTTCGAACACTCGAACACCTATACGGATTCTCCTGCACAGTGGCAGATATGTAAATACAACATTTCCTTACCATTTCTCACGCATTAGGGTTCGAACACTCGAACACCTATACCGATTCTGCTGCCGAGTGCCAGATACGTAAATACAACGTTTCCTTACCATTTCTCACGCGTTAGGGTTCGAACACTCGAACACCTATACGGATTCTCCTGCACAGTGGCAGATATGTAAATACGGCGTTTACTTTCCATTTCTCACGCATTAGGGTTCGAAGACTCGAACACCTATGCGTATTCTCCTGCACAGTGGCAGATATGTAAATACGGTGCTTACTAACCATTTCTCACGCATTAGGGTTCCAGCACTCGAACACGTAAACGGATTCTCCTGCATAGTGGCATATATGTAAATACGACGTTTACTTACCATTTCCCACGCATTAGGGTTTGAACACTCGAACACCTATACGGATTCTCCTGCACAGTGGCAGATATGTAAATACGGCATTTACTTGCCATTTCTCACGCATTAGGGTTCGAACACTCGAACACCTATGCGGATTCTCCTGCACAGTGGCAGATATGTAACTACGGCGCTTACTAACCATTTCTCACGCATTAGGGTTCGAACACTCGAACACCTATACGGATTCTCCTGCACAGTGGCAGATATGTAAATACGGCGCTTACTAACTATTTCTCACGCATTAGGGTTCCAACACACGAACACCTATACGGATTCTCCTACACAGTGGCAGATATGTAAATACGGCGTTTACTTACCATTTCTCACGCATTTGGGTTCGAACACTCGAACACCTATATAGATTCTCCTGCACAGTGGCAGATATGTAAATACAACATTTCCTTACCATTTCCCACGCATTAGGGTTCGAACACCTATACGGATTCTCCTGCACAGTGGCAGATACGTAAATACGGCGCTTACTAACTATTTCTCACGCATTAGGGTTCCAGCACTCGAACACCTATACGGATTCTCCTGCACAGTGGCAGATATGTAAATACGGCATTTACTTACCATTTCTCACGCATTAGGGTTCGAACACTCGAACACCTATACGGATTCTCCTGCACAGTGGCAGATATGTAAAAACAACATTTCCTTACCATTTCTCACGCATTAGGGTTCGAACACTCGAACACCTATACGGATTCCCCTGCACAGTGGCAGATATGTAAATACAACGTTTCCTTACCATTTCTCACGCATTAGGGTTCGAACACTCGAACACCTATGCGGATTCTCCTGCACAGTGGCAGATATGTAAAAACAACATTTGCTTACCATTTCTCACGCATTAGGGTTCGAACACTCGAACACCTATGCGGATTCCCCTGCACAGTGGCAGACATGTAAACATGGCATTTACTTACCATTTCTCACGCATTAGGGTTCGAACACTCGAACACCTATACGGAATCTGCTGCACAGTGCCAGATATGTAAATACAACGTTTCCTTACCATTTCTCACGCATTAGGGTTCGAACACTCGAACACCTATACGGCTTCTCCTGCACAGTGGCAGATATGTAAATACGTCATTTACTTACCATTTCTAACGCATTAGGGTTCTAACACTCGAACACCTATACGGATTCTCCTGCACAGTGGCAGATATGTAAATACGGCATTTACTTACCATTTCTCACACATTAGGGTTCGAACATTCGAACACCTATGCGGATTCTCCTGCACAGTGGCAGATATGTAACTACGGCGCTTACTAACCATTACTCACGCATTAGGGTTCGAAGACTCGAACACCTATGCGTATTCTCCTGCACAGTGGCAGATATGTAAATAAGGTGCTTACTAACCATTTCTTACGCATTAGGGTTCCAACACTCGAACACCTATACGGATTCTCCTGCAGAGTGGCATATATGTGAATACGACGTTTACTTACCATTTCTCACGCATTAGGGTTCGAACACTCGAACACCTATACGGATTCTCCTGCACAGTGGCAGATATGTAAATACAACATTACCTTACCATTTCCCACGCATTAGGGTTCGAACACTCGAACACCTATACGGATTCTCCTGCACAGTGGCAGACATGTAAACACGGCATTTACTTACCATTTCTCACGCATTAGGGTTCGAAGACTCGAACACCTATACGGATTCTCCTGCACAGTGGCAGATATGTAAATACAACATTTCCTTATCATTTCTCACGCATTAGGGTTCGAACACTCGAACACCTATACGGATTCTCCCGCACAGTGGCAGATATGTAAAAACAACATTTCCTTACCATTTCCCACGCATTAGGGTTCGAACACTCGAACACCTATACGGATTCTCCTGCACAGTGGCAGACATGTAAACACGGCGCTTACTAACTATTTCTCACGCATTAGGGTTCCAACACACGAACACCTATACGGATTCTCCTACACAGTGGCAGATATGTAAATACGGCGTTTACTTACCATTTCTCACGCATTTGGGTTCGAACACTCGGACACCTATATAGATTCTCCTGCACAGTGGCAGATATGTAAATACAACATTTCCTTACCATTTCCCACGCATTAGGGTTCGAACACCTATACGGATTCTCCTGCACAGTGGCAGATATGTAAATACGGCGCTTACTAACTATTTCTCACGCATTAGGGTTCCAGCACTCGAACACCTATACGGATTCTCCTGCACAGTGGCAGATATGTAAATACGGCATTTACTTACCATTTCTCACGCATTAGGGTTCGAACACTCGAACACCTATACAGATTCTCCTGCACAGTGGCAGATATGTAAAAACAACATTTCCTTACCATTTCTCACGCATTAGGGTTCGAACACTCGAACACCTATACGGATTCCCCTACACCGTGGCAGATATGTA